>FIZT01005873.1:0-13785 GCA_900065295.1 Paracoccus marginatus
AGGTATACCAACATTTCGGATCACGATTCATATCAAAATAAATAAAATAAAAAAAGAGATTTGATCCGTGATTCAAATCATTTTTCCGTATTTGATTCGATTCAATTTGACTTTTTCACATCACTTTTTCAGATACTTACTTAGTATGAGATAAGGATTTAAATCTTGTTTAATTCGGGTTATTGGGGAAAAGTCGGTTGATCTTGCGCGACTGCGCAAGATTTTTTTTTATTTCAATTTTGTCTTTAAATTGTCAGTTTTTTCAATTTTTTTTTTATTTATCAGTTTTTGATTAATTTCAGCTTCTTTTATCGATTCTCAATTTTTCTCAATTTTTTTCTCTTTTTTCCAACTTCTCGTCGGGCGTCTATTCATTAAAAATACGGTTTAAATGTTCCTTTGAAGGCTTACGAAAATACTGCGTTTTGCTGGCGTACTTTATTAGGCACTTCGGTCTACACGATGAATAATTGATGAATGAAATAGTTGCTATGAAAATAGAAGGAGGCAAACCGGCACCTAAAATGCAATAAAAAATAGTGTTACGGTTAGCAAAGAAGAAAAAACCAAACACCTTGACCCAGCTTCACGCTGCATATTTTAATAAAAAGTCGAAAAAATACCCTATTTCGGTCGCGTAAATACCTGTGTAGTACGCAGAAATATATAAATTCGCGAATGAAATTTTATTAAACGTGAAAAAAAAATAATACGACGTTTCATTTAGACGCAAAAAGCTCAACGAAATGTCGAAATTTTTTTAAACGCTATGTACATAAAGTTGAACTTTTGTATATTAAGTATACCTACCATAGTACCTCTGCCTACCTACTACCTAGTACCTACTATACTTACGTAAGTATATACGAAGAAACGTTGTTGTATTTTTATGTATAAATATAACCGAGCAAACTCGTAAAAAAAAAAAAAAAAAAAAAAAAAAAAACCCAGAAAAAAAAAAAAAAAAAAAAAAAAAAATACCTACGCACTCCGAAGTAAGAGAAAGAGAATGCGAAGGCACGCAAAAGCAATGACAAGGATAAATATTATACAAAGAACGGGGCGACGGTGGCGGGATTTAAAAACGGTGGAATTTTTCCTTATATAATAGAAATACTAGTGTTTCTAACACCGAGTTTTTAACGAGCAATCGTACGAACGAGCTTTGAATACTGAAATAAAGTAACCCTCTCTGGGCCCACCCCTCGAGCTTCCTCCATTCACCCTACCCAGCCAGCTATATATGTATACGTGTATCGTCTTCGTGGCTGCAAGAAGCCAGATATAGGTAGGTATACGTAAAACAAGACGCTAAACGAGACGAATCGTTCGACGATATTTTCCCTTACAGGTTGCTGTCGAGGTGAAAATGGATTTCGAAATAAATTATCGGATTGGGGTTTCCTATCGTAAAGTTTTTTATCCATCGGATACAAAAATACGAAATATATAAAAAAATGAATACCGGGTTTAGAGTACACTAGGGTAGGGCTGGAAGTTTTGTGAGATGGAATACATCGTCGAATGCGGTATCGATGTGCGAGTATCATTTGCGTGATTTTTCTCATGGAATGAATCTTATCTTCAATTTTCAGATTTTTAATTGAATTTTAGCCTTTGTGAATTCCATTTTTAAAAGATGGTATGTATATAGAACTATTTATCTCGTCTGTTGGCCAAGTACACCAACGCCCGCTCTGCTTTCTGCCGTCTTCCTCACTCGAAGGATTATTTTAATGATAATGAGAAATAGTACGAAAATAGCGATTACGTAATTATTATTCGAATGCAGGCTGATTGCGAACTCAAGGAAAAGTTTCTTCTTTGTAGAATGTTTTACTTAAAAATAGTATTTCGCAGGCGGCGAGAAAACCGTGGCTTTGGCTTGGGTGTATTCAAAGTTTCCTTTTTTTAATTAGGAATTAATTATTTCCGTCGTCGTTTAAGTTTTTTTTTCATCAAATTGCCTCGTTGGTTGGTGTGTTTTGTTTTCGCTGGTGGGCAATTTGTTTTGTTTTGTGTGTTAATTTCTGCCATTCTTTTCCCTTTTCTGCTGGTAATTCGAGGAAGCTGTTGGAGAGAAAACCGCATCAACTGAAAAATTAACCTGACTCGCTGAATCATTTGATGGAAAATTTCGAGCTCCCTCGATGAGTAGAGAAATTATTCGAAATTTGTGGGTATTCGTCTCTGACGAAGAGTGTGTATAATCCTAGGAGATGCAGGCTTCTTTATGAGCGGATCTAGCTTCTTTTTTTTTTTTAAAGGGGACAAAATGCTGAACTTGGGCCGAGCTGGCAGAAGGATTGAATAATTTTTTTGGAATAAAAGGTGAGATGAGGTGAGGGGGCTGAATTAATTTTTATCATTTTTTCAAATTTTCTATTTCTTACTATTTTTTTTCCTTCCAGTTTTCACAGAATTCTAAAATTTTCAATTTTTTACATAATTTCATATTTTCGCAAAGCTTTCCATTTTTACAAAATATACCATTTTTGCAGAATTTTTGAATTCTCAATTTTTACAAAGTTTCAATTTTTGCAAAATTTCCATTTTCACAGAATTTTCATATTTTTTCTATTTTCACAAAATTCATCTTTCACCGAATTTCAAAATTTTTCAAAAAATTTTCCATGTTCACAGAATTCTCCATTTTTATAAAGTTTTGCCTTTTCACAAAATGTTGAATTTTCACAAAAAATTGGAAATTTATCGATGTGAATAATTCTAATTGGTCAGGCCGAAAATTTTTTTTAAAGGGCCTCCTTCCCGCCCTTAGATCCACCTAAGGGCCTCTTGAGCGCGGTTCTCTGTTGAACCGTGTTCAACTCCGTACTTTCTGTACGTACGCTACGTACAAGGTCGTTTGCCAGCAGCTGAATTAAAAAAAGAGCATCCTTTCATCTCACAAGCTTCAGAAAGCGGAGAGGAAGAAACAAACCTGAGATAAAGGCACCGAAACCGCGTTAGTAACATATCCACGCATTTATTCGCAACGCAGCGTACCTACAGCACGGCACGTAACTATAAAAAACGAGGGGAAAAAAGGGGCTGGGGATTGCGTTAAATAAAAAACGGAAATACTTGTGCAAGCCGAAGAAATGATTCATTTTTAGGGTTTTAAAAAAACGGAAACGAACTATATAGTCTGTAAGTATTAAGTATATAGAAATTTCTCGCCAAGGTTGCTGCTTAAGCGAAACGCACACAACGAGAAAGAAATAAACCCCGATAGCGGAATAAGAAAAATAAAATTCGCACCGTCTTAGAAACCATCCATCCCATCCTCGGGATCCCTTTTTCTTCGTTCTTGTTTTTGCCTTCTTTTCTTTTTTCCAAATCATCCGCAGCGTACGAAGGTTATACTTACTTAGGTACTCTCCTATCTATCTACCTACCTACCTACCTACCTACCTAACAACCTACCTATATTTTTTCATGCGAATCTTTTTTTGGCTTCTTAAATCTATGTGTTTGCGTGAAAATCTCCTAGGCGGAAGCAGCTTGTAGTTTAACATACTTGATGCGTGAAATTGAAGAAAAATACACAAGCGACGAAGGTGATGGTGAAGCAAAAAATAAAACAGCAATTTGGGTATGTTCGTTATAAAAAATGGCCGAATTTCATTCCTCGATCGGGTAAAAACTAGTACAAGACTCGGTTCAGAGTGCAGCTGACCATTTTTTTATTTTTTTTCACTTTACCGAGCTTCTTAACATTTTCTAAATAATTTTTAAAAAATTTCCCACATTCAAATCGTCCCAACACCTGAAAAGTAATCTATTATTAGAATGTTTGTTCGTAGAGGTTTGCTTGTATCTGAAAAAAAAATCTACCTGGTAATTTATTGATCATATTGTAGGTACAACCGAATGTAAGCGCAAATGTACGTATAAAAATGGCCGCACCGGCATCGTAAAAGATTATAAAGTACTCGCCAACGGTATAGCAAAGTCGTATACGAATGCATGTTGTAAGGCAGTTGGAAGTTCGTTAACGCCTTTAATAAGCTTACAAACGAGCGGAATGCAACATGGCCCACACGCCTAAATCGCCTTAAAATGATTTAATCAAAAAAAGCTTTTTTCCCTTTTTTTCAAATGCAACCGTAGACGTCTTATATGTACCTATATTTATGGCGCGAAATTCATTATAATATATGTTGTTGAATGTGGGTACCGTAGGAGTGGATGGAGATGTGTATGTGCTCGGACGTGGGCGTTTGCATGGCAAACGAGCTTTCAACGTGGTCAAAATCTTTTTCGCATTTTATCTTACTGCGTTGGAAGGCAGCATTTGGCTCTCTTTCACTCGCTTTTTCTAGATGCGGCTAGATTATTTCGAAAATTCTTCTAGTCAACGTCTGATGAAATATTGGAAGGTACGAAAAGGTGAAAATGAAAAGATCTGGTGTGGTTGGGAGGTTATTTGACCTTTGATTGGACAACATCCTCAAAATTTATCAAATTTACAAAACTTGGGAAATTTATAACACTTATCAAGTTCACAAAATTCACATAATTCGGAGATTTGCTTAATTTACAAAATTTATAGAATTTACAGAATTAATCCAAATTATCAATTCACCTAAAATGAATTTGCACCCTAAGAATTTCACGAGGGTAAATATTGGTCCGAATGGAAATTTCAATGCCAGATTCAGCTTCTGCAGGTCAAATTACCCCCATCCAGACACTTTTCGCGATAATTTTGGCAAAACTTATGCTGAAATTCGATTTTCCCCTACACTTTCAGATAGAAAATTATTAAAAAATCAAATTTTTCAAGTGTTTTCCAAAATACTTAGTTGGTGGGAGTAATTTGACCAGCAGAAATCGAATCTGATAATAAAATTTCCGTTCGGCCAATATTCATTGAAATTCTTAGGGTAAAAATTGAAATTTTGAGAATCTTAGGCAAAGCGATGGCGAAAAAGTGTATAATGAGGTAAATTGACTCGCTGAATACGATTTCGTAATTAGTTTTTTGGGTCGACGATGTTTACTGCCAAAAAACGTGGATTGAAACTTTGAATTGTCGGTTTTTGGTAGTAAACATCGTCGATCGAAAAAACCAATCACGAAATCGTATTCAGCGAGTCAATTTACCTCATTATACACTTTTTCGCCATCTCTTTGCCTAAAATTCTCAAAATTGAATTTACACCCTGGAAATTTCAAGTTTTGACGGACAAAAGTGTCCCCTGGGGATTTCGACGAAAAGTGGTCTCAGTGGTAGCCTCTTTTGACCCCAATACTTCACCACCAAAATTTCAGCTGCCAGTTTTGAGTTTAGTCCTTACAGTGAAAATTCAAAGATCAAAAATTTCAGAATTTTTTAAAATGGTCATCGAAATTTTTTTTTCAAAAAAGTTATGTGCACTTCTCGCCTTATCACCCATATTGAAGGGGTTATACATCATAATCACTTCAAGCAAAATCCCCGAGGAACACTTCATGAGGTCCCCTAGGGAGTCGGATTGTGTTTCCCATCTGGGTTCTGTACTGTCGTTCGATACAAGCAGATATCTTAATCAAAATTGCGATACGTTGTGGTATCCGTTCGTGAATGAAAATAAATGCGTCAACGTCGTGTCGTATCAAAAACAATTTCTCGGATATCATTGCAACGAGACATCCGGTTCTATCGAACGAGATTGCAATCAAAATTTTTCTTATCGAATTCAGGACGTCCGCAGTTCGCACATTTATGATTTGATGATGAACTGGGCTTACTCATAATTTTATTTGTGCGTCAATTCTTTTCCACTGTTCTTGTTTATGTTCGGTTTCTGCGGGCCAAACCCCCCTTCCCCCCAATTGAGACACTTTTCGCGATAATTTTTTTTTTTTTTTTCTAAAGAGCTACAAGATGTATAGAAAGGGATAAATTGACTTCCTGAACACAATTTCGAGATTAGTTTTTTCGTTGATGATGCTTCTATCCAAAATCTGTGGATAGAACCTTCGGATCTACATACGTATTTCTGTGGAATTGCGCAAAGATTTTGTCAAAATTCCTCTCGAGGCTGAATGACCTTCCTGCCACGTCAAAACCATACTCGCTCGTGGGTATATGTATTTTGGTGACGGTATTTAAAAGTCGTCGCTCGTTATGGTGAAGCAGGCGCCGATGACGTTCGGGGCTGCCTTACAGCGTCGCTAATGTTTATCGTTTGCGTATATGCGCGCGTAATACAAAATACGTCTGTGTGGTGCTGGTGTGGCACAATAAATCTTCTCGGAAGGGTTTTTCCATTTCGAGAGGGTAAGGGTATGTAGAAAAAAATTACGATTTGGAAATTAGTACGAGAATTTTTCCAGTTATACGATGACATAGAATAAGCGAAATAAGTGTACAGCAATGGTGCGGGCTTATTTCAACTCGCGTGTAAAATTTATTGTACGATCGTTGTTGGCTTTTTTCTAGCGGCTCATGATTCGTCTTGTTTGCAAGGACGGCCAATTTTAGTCTTAAACGGAGGCTTTTTATGCTTATCGTAATGATTAATGTAGTACGAAGGTACCGGAGGATTATTGCGAGTGAATTTGTACCTCATCTCTACGGTAGTGGTGGTGGCCATTTGAACGGTATTGAAATGAGGCGTCTGTTTGCCGTTGGTCATCATCTGCTCCATTTTCTTAAACTCGGTCCTTTTCTGCTCTTCTTTTTGTTTCTGAAACTCGAGCCTGAGTTGAGCAGTATGATTGAGCGGAATTTCCACCTGAGCTTTTCTGGCCTTATGTAGATTAGCGTATTTGATCTTCCACTCGGTAATGGCGTTCGTCTTCGAATCGAGCCATATGGCCCGGATGATCTCCGGATCGTGAAAGTCCCATTCGCGGCGCGGTTTACCCACCAGGACGCTCACCTCCGGGTACATGTCGGCCAAATCGTACTCCAGTATACCTTTGGCCATTCCGGGTCTTTTCTCTTCTTCTTTCGGCTTTGCGGCGTCGGATTCTACTTCGTCATCTCCGTGGACTGATTTCGAGTCTTCGTCGACTCCGTCCTCGATGTCGGCTTCGTCTTCGACCGATGTCGAAGACGCGTCTTCTTCAGTGAAACCACTTTCACTTTCGACTTGGTTGGATTCGGGTTCAGCCTCTGGTACGGTGTCAGTGGTTTCATCGGTCATTGTCGCAAAGACTTTGGTTCCGTCGTAATGAGCAGCTAAAAGTTAGGACTGAATATGAACCGTTTGATGAACACCGTCGCTTCGAAGTCGTCATTTTATTCGTTCCATAGCAATCGTTATACCCAACTATCTTGTACTCGTACCAAAATGGATATTTTATCGAGTGCCAAATTACCCTATACCGCGGTACCCGCCTCCACATGACTTTAGTCGTCATCGTGTGAATAATTCCAAACGTTGGAGCGAGCTTTTATCGCGATGATATTTCTTACGTATTTATACTTTTGCGCGAGTATCTACTTACGAATTATTAATGAGATCGCGATTCCTTCGTCCTTAAAATAAATGTAACCGTATCCATCGACGACGCGTCGAGTGTTATTCCGCCGTCACGTTCGTGTTTCGCATTCGAGCAATTCTATTTCTTAAATATGTATTACACGCGACGATCGAGCTATGCTACATTTCTTTTGCACCGAGCTCTCGCGTGTTAACTCAATTCAATTCTTCGTTCGCTTTATGCGCAACGGTATCGCATTTAAAAGATGAGATTTCATTTCTGGCGACCAATTCCACCTCTTGAAACGACCTTTTTTTTCTTTTATCATCAAAGCTATTCGCGTTGATTTGGATACCTACCTACGTCGTAGCGTGATGTGATGTACATTTCTCCGTCTTCTTATCGAGTCATCAACGAGGATCGAACAGAGGAGTTGCGTTGGTGTGAAAATTTTCCCAAGAGTTGTCCCGTCCCCGTCTCGCCAGCTTTTCTCGGCTCGAAAAAGTTCACAAAGCGTGTCGTTCTCAAGGTGAAAAGAAAATTTCGAAACGTAGTTCTCGAAAGAAAATTTGAAAAAAATTGTCGATGGAAAATGTTGTAAAATTTGTCTGTGCGAGCAGAAAATTACGTACGTATCTCAAAGGACCCTTTTCTCAGTACCTACTTTTTCGTTCGACGAGTGTAAAGGAAATTTTCCACGAATTATTAAGGTGATATGGGTATGTATATCTCTCTTCTCCTCTCCGCTTACGAAATTCACTGAATGTACAAATTTCATCAGAATTACGAAATTCAACGAAGTTCCAAAATTTGAAAAATGTTCAAAATTTGACAAATTATATTCACAAAATTCACCATGACCATTTTTCAGTTCGTAGATAATTGAAAGTTGAGCTTTTTGAAAACTTTTCTCACCTGAATAATTCAAACTTTGTGTCGCAAAATAATCAAACTTCGAGTTATTCAGATTATTCTGAAGGATTTTTTTTTCGAAATTTGGCTGGGTTAAGGGTCAGTTTTTTGAAAAATCAACAGTTGAGCTTTTTAATTTTTTTTTCCAAATTTACATTCAAAATTTTCAGAAGTAATCCAATTTACAGAAGCTGAGTCAATTTTTTTTTTGAAGAAAAAGAAGAAGACGCAACGTTGAGAAGGCATGGCTCAGCTCTTTGAAGTCGCAGGTAGCTGAAAATTTTTTTTGGAACATTCTCAACTAATTTATTATCACCTACTCGAGGTCGAACGAAATCGGAGGATTTTTTACTTTTTAGCATTTGTCTCAATCGTGTAGGCTCGTGCATGTCGAACTTCCCACGAGAGCGCTGTGGAAAATGTGGCATAGGTATCTGTACAGGCTTAATACATGACAGGTGGCCAGTTTTCAATTTTCATTTTTTGGACCATGTTCCACCATTCCAAAATTTTTGAAATTTTTATGGTATATTTATGCATTAATAACATGTTTTTTAAGAGAAAAATTCCTTTTGCCACTTTGACCTTTCATTACAAAATGGCGGCTCAAAATCTTCGAAACGTTATTACTCGACGAAAAATCGCCCCATAGAAGTGTGTAGAATTTGTTTGTTCTTGCTAACTCTCAAAAATCGGTCTAAAACCTGCGAAATTTTCGTCTACGTTTGTCTAAAAATGAAATAATTGAGAGAAAAACACATTTTCGCCCCTTCCCTCCAAAAATGCTTTTGCGCCAGGAGGCCAAAATTTTTTCACATCATAGTCGACTTTTTGGGGTAAAAAAAAGGCTAAACTTTTTTTTCACGCATAAATGGGTATACCACGATCAATAGTCACCAAAAAAACAAAAAAAAATCAAAAAAGATGTTTTTTCTTCTTTTTTTTGAAAATTTCAAAATTTTGAACCCCATTGGCTTGATGGATATTTAAGTCAGAGACGAACCAAAACTTTTTTGCAGTCTGTTTACGTCTCCCTCGCCAACTTTTTTTCGCTAGGCTTGCCCAGCTTTTCCCTAAAAAGTGAAAAACGACCCACCCTAGTAAAGGGGTGGAATTATACTTTAATTAAATGTTCGAAACATTTGTTCGATTGCTCGGGTTGTTTTTTGTTTATTGTACAAGCAAGAAATTTGAGCTGACATTCCAAGAATAAGACGAATATGTCATGGGTACAGCCCACCACTGCACCGTATAACATTCGATGTGCTTACAGTATACGAGCTGTGGCTAAACCAATCGCGCTGTGTTTTCGCGTAGTTTCCAATTTCACAAGGTATAGTTTTTCGTGAGATGCCGTTCAACATTTATGTAAAAGTAAGGTCGCACCACTTGAGCACCGAAGTGATTCTCCGTGCGACAATAAACGTCGCGTCTCCTGACCAAAGTTTGAAATTCGTGTGACATTACGACATGTTCGGCATCGGCCTTTCGCACGAGTTGGACTAAAGAAAAGACGGTCTTTGTAAACGAGAAGAAAATGCATACGCATACGTACATATACGAAAAGGCTTACATCATGATAAAAACCGAAGCTGGAGCGATTACCTACTATGCCTGCCTAAACGTACGATCTCGTATAAGCATGTTTAAAAGGTCGATCTCGCAATAAGTATTGGCATCCGTCGACACGTAAATAACGAATTACAAGGCGAATCTAATGACAAATGTAATTTGATTTTTACTTAAAGGGTCGCTATACGTATGTATAAGGGAACGAACGGCGCTAGACCGAGATGGAGATAGAACTCGTATAAGAACGAGTACGACGAAAATGAGACAATTTGGTTGTCGTAGTCGTGGCACACGTTACACACTACATAGTGCACTAGATCGTCTTGAAAATAGACCGACGAGAAGGAGTAAAAGAGGAGAAAGAAGTACGATAAAATTCGACGACGACGACGCTTCTACTCGTACGTACTATACTATATAGTATACACGAATCGCAATTACCCGAGAAACATATAGACCTCCATTTACGAGGCTTCTACTTTGGTGAACAATTTTAAATGGAAATCTAATATATCTCGTTGCGATGCCATCACATCTTATTACTACTGCCAAGATAGAATCCTGCTCTCCTCTCTTGACACATTCACCGCGCGCCACGCCACGCCACCAGTATTCACCTTGGGACTAAACTTTTTCTTTTCTAGGATACGTTCAACCGAGTGTACGAGATACAGTGTCATGAAAATTATCGCCAGCCTGGTCCTACACTCTGCGTGTCTCGTTGATAAGCGATTCCTTCGCTAATGGAAAAAACGTTTCAAATTATAAAATAACGAAGGAATTCCGATACTTGAGGCGAGCAAAAAGCTACGATGGCAGCGGCGTGGGGGTATTCGCGAAAGAATTTCAATATAATCTAATCGTTTTTGTGACGAAATGGAAAAAACCAAGGATTTTGATGGGTGGGGGGTTCAAGAGGAAAGTTGAAGGGCGAATTCGAGAATTATTTTTAATTCTTAGAGAGCTGGGGTAGCGTTTCACAAATTGTCAGCGGCAGCAATTCTCAGTTATTCGGCTTGGTTTCAAGTTGGAATTTTTCTTATATTTCTGTAAAGGATGTAGCGGGGTAAGAAGGGTGTTTTGGACCCAGAAATGAATTTCGACGAAACATGTCGCAGTAAATTGAACATTGTGAGAGAGAATTTTTGGTGGAAAAATTTGACTCCTGGCGCAAGTATTTTTGAGGTAGGGGTCACCGTGTTCCCTCCTTAATTTTTATTTGTATTTTTCGTCATTTTGCGAATTTTGAATTTTTCAGTTCTCAGTTCTCACCCATTTTTTTTTTCAATTTTCACGAAGTTTTTTAATTTATTAGAAAATTATCAATTTCTACTACATTTTTAGTTTTTACGAAACTCTCAGTTTTACAAAATTTTTTATTTTTACAAATTTTTCAATTTTTACAATTAAAAAATTTTTTTCATTTTTAAATAATTTTTCATTTTCACAAAATTTTTTATTTTTACATAATTTTTAAAATTTTTTATTTTTACATAATTTCTAAAATTTTTAATTTTTACATAATTTTCCACTTTTACAAAATTTTTCATTTTTACAAAAAAAAACTTTGTAGAAATTTTTTCGAGTCACTTGATCATTGGATTTTAAAGTCGTTGATATACCTGTTGTGAAAAAAAATCAATTCCAGTCGATTAATCGCATTGAACTGCCGGCGAGACTGTCCCATTTGAAAATTAAGTTGCATAAAATTCGCGCCATATTATACGCGATGGAAATAATGAGAATCGAATATTTTTTCGATGGAGAGAGAGAGGTGCAGAGCGATACCAGAGTCGAACGATGCCAACAAAGTGGTCCTAGAGAGATGGCCCATTTGCTAGAATATACAAATGTAACGAATATACCGCCTAGGAAGGAGAGGCCGAACACAATAAACAATTTGGCGAATTGAATAATGTCGACACTTGGGGAAACCTGAACGAGAAAAATGCTCTTTCGATTCGCGCACACACAATAGCGTACGGGACGATTGGCGTGGAAAAAAAACCTTCTCGTGATTTAGTAGGCATTTTGCCAGAACGCCGGTAAAATTCTAGCGAAATAAATTTGTTTTTGACGAGAAATATTATGCGTATACGCACTACAATGCCAGGTGGAAAAGGTTCGCAGCTTCGTAGGTGCCGGTGCGCGGTGTTGGTACACAGTCGCCCCCGTGCCCGCCAAAGCAAAACGAGAACGACTCATTTCCAAAAGAATTTTAACCGATATTTATGTCGTAGAGGGTATATATATAATTTTTTATCGAACACCGCGTCGCGTTGGTCGTCGTGGCATCGGTATCGGTGAAAAATACATCTCTCTACGGGTAGGTACTAGGTATATGGTACCGAACCGGGGATTCTCGAAGCTCGAGCGAAATACCATTAAAATTGTATCGCTATCGTATAGCTTAATACCCTCTTCTCACCCCAATTTCCAAGCAACCAGCTCTCATTGATAATGTCACCTCGGCGGTAGAATTTTTCCCATGTAGTATATATGGGCTGTTGAAGTTATCGTTTATTTCGTTTTACATACAATAGCACGTATACATACACGAGCGAGCAGCAACGTACAAAATCGTAAGGTTTATTTTTTCGAAGACCTTTTTTTGATCCGATTTGTTCGTAGTCCAAGACACGTACTTGTGGTGTATATTATTGTCGAATGGATGGCTCAACGTGCTAAAGACAGCATCGCGCATCGTCGCGAAACGTAACCCCTTTCGCGTGACGTTGAAATGCACGAGAAAAATGTTTTTTTAATTTACATCGCGTTTCTTAATTTCCTAAACGGGCTTGTATTTCCTTCTCGTAGACCTCGATGCCGGATAATCTTCTCGAGCCGAGTATAACTTGGCGAAATTAGTAACTCGATGCGGAAGACGGAAAAAAAGTCGCCAGTTTATTTCCATCTCTTCCCCTCCCTCCTACGTCGACGAGTTTACGCTTCATTATCGCTTTCCTTTCTCATTGGTAATTCTATTAACCCTTTTTTTTCCCATCCTGTCTCAATTGCAACGTTTTTTCGGTGTAGAAAATCTCGTCTTTTTGAAAATTAAAGACTATTTTAGACGCTAAAACGAGATTTTTCAACGAACATCTGTATACGTTCTACGTAGTACGTTTGTAAAATTATTTTAGAAATTAGCGGACTCGTATTTACGGCGCAAAGTAGGCAAAATTATTAACATGCGTTGAGTTTTCGTGTTCTAATGAACAATTAAAGTTGGAAATAGAATCATGCAGCTCGATATTTTTCAATTAAACATTCAATTAGGTTCGAAAATAATTTTTTATGCGTCAATATATTTTTAAAATTTTACAATTTTGGAAAATCTTATGATTTTAAAAAATTTTACAATTTGAGAAAGTTTAGAAATTTTAGTTACCAACGAATTTGAAAAATTTTACAATTTTGAAAAATGTTTGAATTTTAAAAAATTTTACCATATGGAGAGTTTCACAATTTTAGATTGCAAAATTTTACGATTTTGGATAATTGAACGATTTTAGAAAATTTCACAATTTTTTGCGATTTTGAAAAATTCTGCAATTTTGAGATATTTTACGATTTTTAAAAATAATCACAATTTTGGAGAATTTTGCAATCTCGCGTTCATGTTGAAGAATTTCAAAATTTTGAAAAAATAAAATTTTACAATTTTGAGTGATTGGACAATTTTTGAAAATTCAACTGAATTCAACAAAAATTTGACGATTTAGGAAAATTTTACAATTTTGAAAAATATGGAAATTCGCGATGCCAAGCAAAGTGGCTAACATCTAGCGGAATTTCGCTTAAGGTTCTGAAACGGGGATGTTTGTGTTGATTTTTGAGTGCTTATCAGTGTATAGCCCCAGTATCCCCTATTCAGTCGAC
>FIZT01005895.1:0-15082 GCA_900065295.1 Paracoccus marginatus
AAAATGGCTCATATATAAAAAAAACAAGTAGACAGACCGTTTTTATTAGTTGAAAGTCATATTTTCGAAGATTGAACAAATTACACCTTACAATTTTAATGAAACTCCCTCATATTGTCCAACTTCACCCCCACCTATAACATGTCCGAAGTTGATCATTATGTTTACTTATAAAATTCAAGTTTTTCATCAAATGTGTTCTTTTGATAATATTTTTTGATAATTATGGTCCGGATTAACTTCTTGAGTCACTTGAAGGGTTGCTAACATGATTCTAGTCCAGAAAATAAAAGGTGTCCACCTTCGCCCCACCCTGCAGGGTGAAGCGGGACAGTTTAAAAAAAATAAAATAAAATATTCGCAGTCATCAAAAAAAATTTTTTAAATATGATTTGTGAAGCCAAAGGATAGCTCTTTCCAATGGAACAAACCCCAGCCTTGTAACCTAATTAGAAAAAAAGTTATTCACAAAAAACCGTCAAATCCGTCCATCTTCGCCCCGACTTACGGTATCCAATTATAAATTGGTGGACTCGGCGACACGATCTGATTACGAAAACGCCACGAACAGATTACCAAAATCTGTGAAAAACTTGGTATTTTCACCTTCGGTTTGTCTGAAAAATATCAGATTTGACGAATACCTATACACCTCCGATCATCCACACGATATTCTGAGAAGACGAATATATACTCGATCATCTAGAGAGGGTAAGCAGGCAGGAAAGGATGAGTGGCGAGTAACGTTTCACGACGATCGATTGATCGGTCTGAATAACATCAAGTACGGAGAATACTTCTTTACCGATCTTACAGTTCACGATGCTAATAAACGGTACGCATTTACGTGGCGACCACTGGGCTTGACAGTGTGTAACCGCCCAAATTGTAAGTGGCACGTTGAAGTTGGTCGAGATGAAGTTTATTTAAAAGACTCGCTTCAAAATGAGTATTTATTTGCCAACGACGTGAGAAATAATGATGGCAAAAGATTCGTGTTCACATTTCGTCCCAAGAGTATACCACCTGGTGGTAAATGGGAAGTCGTCGACTGCTCTAACAAGTAGGTATGTAAGGTAGAGGCACATATGTATGTACAAGGAGAATCCTAGAGATGAGTGATGTATTCAAAACCATTTCTTATGATAAAAATTTTCCACGAAGTTTTCAGTATTCTAGAACGTACAGAAATTTTTTTCAAAAAACTTGATGAACAAGGATTTCAATTCAAACTAGGTAGCTAGGAACATAAAAAGTTGCCACATCGATTTTAGTTTGTATTTTGTGGGTAATAAAAATTTATCAAAAAGTTTTTAGTATTTCTTGTAGGTGCTGAAAAATTCAATTGACAAAAATTTTCAGCTCTATCAATGCATAGGTAAGTCACTAGGTGAGTAAGTGAAAGAGATGCGTCACTTTCTTGGCTGAGCTCTGGGTGGGAAGTAGGTACTTATGAAGTCGCGCGCGTTACTATGATTCTCCTCACGCAGCTACGCCTACCCAATTACTATGCATCGAACAAATTAACCGAGAATTTTATTTTCTTGGGTTTTCTCTGGGGACAATGTACAATGTACATACACGTAATATATAATTATACAATTACATAATATAGATGTATGCAAAAGTGAAGGTAAGCCCGTTTCTGGAAATGCTGATATCAAACCGAGGCCCATTTCGACGTTCCGAGGCCCACTAGCGGGTCTCGGAACGTTTTGCCATGTTAACGGGCTCCACGTGATGTCCGAGCGATGGGAAACACGTATATGCAATCTTGCGCGGACCTCGGATCGGCCTCCGGTTCCGGTACCAGCAGATATACACTACTACCTCACACCTCCCCTACCAAAATTTGTTCCATTCGCCATTATCATACAAATCAAGCTGGAGATGTGGCGCTAGCACTACGAGAGTCGGCTTACCCTCCACCATTTCAGTACGTGCATGCAATAGCTGTGTTACCAGCGCTTTAATTTATGCGTAATTTTAAAATTCGGGCCTCACTTTGCTTGTAAGATATATGTACCGGGCCTCGGATTGATAGCATGACAAATATATACATGGCATGGCACCCCACATAATATTACCTATATATTATGATTCTTTTGATGAAGCTTTTCCACTTTCTTTCTAACGTAAGATCCACCCAGTTACAATGAGAAACCCATTGTGATATTTTTTCACCCCCTCCCTTCTTAGAATGTTAATTACTAGTTTGACCAGTTCACAGGAAACCATCATCAATTTTATAACATTTTGCATCGTACCTATCAAGTCTTGACTAAAATTCAAGGCCTGGACCAATGGAAATAATATGTATTAAAATAGTTAGGTACCTATTTCTCTTAATTAACAGCTTCGTTTGCATGTTGTAATATTTAATTGCACTAAGGCAATTATACAAACACACGTTTCATGAATTTTATAATTGGCAAAATGTATAATTTAAAAATCGTTTAATAAATGCACTGACACATAATTTTCTGAGTGAAAAAGTAGTTGTCGAATTTTAGACTCCAATCAATTAGTGAGTGCAACAGAATTAAACTTCGTACGTGATTTTTTTCAAATAAATTTTAGAGCAAGTGTTGGAGCTCTCCGAGCTAGCGCTTTCTAAACCACATATGCTCTGTTAAACTTACTTAAAGGCAAGTAATCTCCATATTCTTCCAGCATTTTCACTTCTTATTTTCGTAAATCATGATTCGTGACTTCACTACCTATACAAAATCATAAAATTCGTGTTTTTTTTTTATTTCTTTTATAGGTAGGTGGTACCTAAAACACTTTTGAACTTTGAAATACGAGTATTTTATTCAAAAATGAAAATATTGATTGTTGCAGTTTCCAGCCAAGTGAGAATGGCTATGAATCTCATGTTCGGTCGTAGAAACCAATCATTACTTGCTAATTCAGCTACCTTAATAGCATTCGTATTAGTTTTGCAATTAATAACTGCTGACGATGTCAATCATCCATTCAGTATCTCAGTTCCTTCCGACGATTCTAATACCGATACATTATTCGAAATCGAATTGCACCTTTTTACGAATGAATTTGACGAGCTCGTAACTACCCTACAAATCAACTTCAATCCCTCTGGGTATGGTTTACTTTCAAGCCCTATCAAGGAGAAATTAACAACAATGGAGAATTATATCCATCAAATAAGCGAGCAACTTTCGTTGCTAGTGAAGAGTGAATCATCGAGCTGCGATATTGCTGCGTTGCAAAACAACGTCGAAGATCTAAAAAAATCTTTACATGACTTGAGGCTAGATTTGGAGCAGAATATTGACATTGATCAAAGCTTGGCTGGACAAGATCAGAATTTCATAGTACCACTGAGTGAATGTCAAAAAAATCTGAATGATTTGAAAAAAATTATTGCTGAACCAGGTTTCATCAGTCAAATACTTCCTCTGCTTAAAAACAGGCCAACGCCGCCAGTAACGATTCCTGTCTCCCAGGTGCCTCCGGGTGACTTTGGAATAACACCTCAGCTGCATTCTAATGACGAAACATCAACTGGAGAAGATATTACTCCAAATGAATTATTGGATTTTTTTGTACACGAACTAGAAAATTTGCAAAAAAATAATTCTTTCGAAGGTGTTGATGGGCAGAAAATTCCGACCAATTACATAAGTCAAGTATTACCATTGCTTAAAACCAGAATCCCATCAATGACAAGAATTCCGGTCCTCCAGACACTTCCAGAGCCATGGAAAAATATTGACGAGGCCACCGAGCCGACAAATAGTATAACTCAAATACTTCCACTGGAAGTCCCACCGTCAACAACCACTCCGACTCTTCAATTACTTCCAGACGATCTTGAAGGAGAGCTATTGAGTAATCTTGACGAGACTGTTACTGGAGAAAATATCGAACTCATTCGATTATTAATGGGATTAATTTTTCAAATTGATAATGCGCAAAAAAATGACTCAAAGAAGAGCATCGATAAACCTATACCAAATTACGTCAGCCAAATACTTCCAATGGTTAAAAACAGACTCACATCATTAACAACCACTTCTACTCCTCAACGATTTTTTAACGACTCAGAAAATGAACGTCAACCTCAAACTGATGAACCAACTGGCGAGGAACAGACAAACTTAATTGAATGGTTGAACGCCTTACTGTTCCCAGATTTGCCAAAAGATAGCCAAATACTCGACCCAATGTTCAAACCTACAGTGCCATCTACAACAACCACTGCACCACCTCCAATAATTCCCATTGACTCAAGCGAACTGCTTCAGCCAAATTCTGACGAAACAGCTCATGAGGTGGATCAAAGCTTCGTTCAATGGTTGAACCACTTAATATTTCCAGATTCTCACAAAGACGCTGACGAACCAAAAAAAAATGTCAGTCAAATACTTCCATTGCCAACAAGCACCACCACTCCTCTTTCATGGGTTAACGAAGCGACTAGTGGGGAAAATTTAAACTTTAGCCAATTACTAGGCATCCTCATACACGGACTTAACAACTCCCCTGAAACAGATTTGCTCAAAGACTCTGCAGATGAAAATCCAACGGACTATATCACTGAAATACTTTCATTACTCAAAACTAGAGTACCATCGCCAACAAGCACTCCCACTGTTCAGCTACTTCCCTCATGGGATAACGAAGCAACCAGTGGAGAAAATCTGAATTTTGATAGTCTCCCTGAAAAAACAAATTCAATGGATTACTTCACTCAGATACTCTCATTACTCAAAACCAGAGCACCATTGCCAACAAGCAGTACCACTCCTCAACCCCTTCCTTCATGGGATAGCGAAGCAACCAGTTGGGAAAGTTTGAACTTCACCCAATTACTGGGCAGCCTCATATACAAACTTGAAAACCTCTCTGAAAAAGATTCGTTCGAAGACACTGCAGATGAAAATCCAACAGACTTCATCACACAAATACTCCCATTACTCAAAACCAGGACACCATGGCCAACAACTACTACCACTGCTCAGCCACTTCCTTCATCTGAGGATGACATCAGTCACCTATTTTCAATATTTAAAACCAGAATTTTATTTCCAACAGACACTACTGATTCCCAGCCACTTCTAAATGACTTTGGAAAAAAACCGCAAAACATCTTCCAGGTACCCCTACCCACCACCAGTAGTCCTCCTCCTAACATAAATCACCCTGTGGAGGCCCCTTTATCTCAATCACCACCACCTGAAGATGACATCAGACAACTACTTTCGATATTCCAAAACAGAATTTTATTTCCAAAAGAATCGCAAAACATCTTCCAGATACCTCTACCCGCCACCAGTAGTCCTCCTCCTAACATAAATCACCCCGTGGAGGCCCCTTTATCTCAATCACCACCACCTGGAGATGACATCAGACAACTACTTTCGATATTCCAAAACAGAATTTTATTTCCAAAAGAACCGCAAAACATCTTCCAGATACCTCTACCCGCCACCAGTAGTCCTCCTCCTAACATAAATCACCCCGTGGAGGCCTCTTTTTCTCAATCACCACCACCTGGAGATGACATCAGACAACTACTTTCGATATTCCAAAATAGAATTTTATTTCCAAAAGAACCGCAAAACATCTTCCAGATACCTCTACCCGCCACCAGTAGTCCTCCTCCTAACATAAATCACCCCGTGGAGGCCTCTTTTTCTCAATCACCACCACCTGGAGATGACATCAGACAACTACTTTCGATATTCCAAAACAGAATTTTATTTCCAAAAGAACCGCAAAACATCTTCCAGATACCCATATCAGCTGCCAGTAGCCCCCCTCCTAACAAAAATCGCCCTGTAGAGGCCCCTTTTTCACAATCACCACCACCTGGAGATGACATCAGCCAACTGCTTTCGTTACTCCAAACCAGAATTTTATTACCAACAGACACTACTGATTTCCAGCCAAAGGACCCAGGAAATGGCAGTAGTCCTTTTTCTCATATCTTCCCAGACAACTTGAGGAAAGCGTCGCAGTCAACCAGTGGCGGAGGAAATCCCTCTTTCACTCAACTATTGAATGGCTTCTTAATCGAGCTCGATATTTTACGAAAAAAAATCATCCAAGAGGACAACAGTCAAGTCCAATCACCAATTTTAACAAACATCAGAGATTTTAAACCTTTCAATAAAAATGAATCAAAGTCCAGCATTCTCAATTTCAGGATACTCTTGAAGGCTCTAATAACACAGCTGAAGCAAAATGTTGACAAAGTCATCACTATGACCGAGCTTAATTTCATCCAGCTAATAAATCGTTTAAGCCAAGAGCTCGATATTTTGAAGGAGCAAGCGAGGGAAAAGTTAACGAAAGAACACAACACACTGAGGTTGCTACAAATTGAAAGCTACATTAAAAAAATTATTCACGAACTATATCAGCTCAAAAACACAAATCCTGGTCAGAGTACCATTCGTACGTTTCAGGCTTTCTTGAACCACCTGATAAAGCAAAATATCGAAAAAAGTGTCGACACAAAAGAAAACTTTATTGAGTTACTGACGAACCTCATACAATGGATCGAACAGTTACGAAGTAAAATTGCCCAGGAAAGCGTCGATAAAGGCAAAGCACCAAGGGTAATCGATATACAGAATTACATCGTCGAAATACTTTCGTTACTGAAGGACACAAGTTTATGGCAAACTGCCTTCCGTACTTTTCAAATATTTATAAACGGTGTGGGGCAACAGTCGGAGCAAAATGAGAATAAGCTCCTATCTAAAAATGATGGTCCCACGTCACAGATGCTCCAGGAAATCAAATGTTGAACCATGGTCGAAAGTTAAACCCATCGGGGAAAATACCGTAACTAAGGGTAAGACGTCAACGACCAAATTTACCTATGTAAAATCAACATTTACGAGTCAGTAATCAAAATAATTGGAAATTTGTTTTAATTTTAAATTTCTCCAAAATTACGATTTTCTTCAACACTGTCAATTTTTTGAAATCAAGAATTGATTCAAAATTGACAATTTTTTAAAACGAAAAATTTTTAAAATTTAAAACTTTTTCATCCAAAAAAATGAGGAATTGATCAATTTTCCAAAATTAGGAATCTTTATATAAAAATTGAAGGGGTGATTTTTTTGAATTATCAGTCATTTTGAAATTTACAATTTCTTAAATAAAAAATTTCCAAAAAATTTGTTATTTCTTCAAAAATACTTAATAATTCTCCCAAAATTGGCAATTCTTTCAAAAATTATGAATTTTCTAAAAATTAGCAATTGTTTCATAATTCAACATTTTTTTTAAACTGAAAAATTCCCAAACATTGAGAATTTTTTAAAATGAAAATTTTTGTAAAACTCAATATTTCAACTAGAAAGTGAAACTTGAAAATGAAAAGAAAAATATACTTATTGAATTTTGTCCTGGAGATTAAAAAAGAAATGGTAAAGAATTGAAAATTCAAAATCACAAGAACTCATGAAAATGAGAGAATAAGTATTTCAAACCTCACAAATCACGAAAAGATCAAAAGTTGTTCGAAGAATTGAAGATTATGAGAATATTCTGGAAAAACGTGAGGCACCCAATAATGGAAAATGCTCCCGGTATTCATGCATAGAGCGTAAATCTGTCTATAGGTAATGGCAATTGTCAGCGTCACACAGAGATTTTTTTATTACTTTATTGCTATTATTTAATGAATAAAACTGTCGTAATGTACCTACCCACGATTGATTTGCATGTATTATTATTAAAAAATTTCAATTTTTCGAAAAACTCTCCGAAAATGAAAACCAACGCCACGCCATATTCGTGTACAGCGAGGTCGACTTGGAGCAAAATTAATTATTCAGCTTTCAAAGTTGGTCAGACACAGTTTTTTAAAAATTTTCCAGACGGTGATCCTACATGAATTTCTGAAAAAATTCAATTTTTTGAAAAACGCTTCGAAAATGAATACCGGTGCCAGATGCGTGTTCTACGAGCTTGATTTAGACCAAAATTAATTATTCAGCTTTCAAAGTTGGTAAGGAGACGGTTTTTGAGAATTTTCCATCTGATGGTTAAATTCGTGATGTTGGCATGTACCTACCTATTATTGAAAAAATTCATTTTTTCGAAAAACACTCGGAAAATGAAAACCTGTGACGGATTCGTGTTCAGCGAGGTGGATTCAGGCTAAAATTAAGAATTCGGCTTTTAAGTTTGGTAATGAGACGCTTTTTGAGGATTTCCATCTGATGGTTAGGAGGTGATTTGCACACACGGTTAGGGCATACCGGAAAGTTTCAGGATTGAAGGGCGGTAAATAAAAACCTTTCAACATCTCGGGGCGTTCTAGTATGTAGTTAAATTTTGAATTGAGGGGCGCAAAATGGGCTACTAAACATTAGAGCGCACCGAGAAATTTCCTGGTTTCCCGGTTAGCCACTCCGGGTGTGCCCGTGAATAATATTTTTTGCAAGTACGTACATATCTAATCTACTACGTACTTACTTAGCTACATACTTGATTTTTTAAAGAATTACCATCGATTTTACGACTAATTCGCAGAACTGAATTTAATACACATTATCCCCCATTTCTCACTATAACAAGTCAAAGTTCTCAACACGAAAGCAACACCACTGAATATTCATCTAGGATATGATAATACCTACTGATGCATATGTATTGAATAAATATTCGGACATTGAAGTATCAACCTAATCTAGCATACGTACTTATCTCATCACACGATATCCGTTGAATATCACAAATGTAAAATTTTCAAGTGAACTGACAATAAGCGATTCGTTCCCATACCTACCGAGGCTCCATAAAGGTAATTTTAATTCAGTTCATAATTTAATTAACGAGTAGGTGCCACCTATACTAGACCTGACGATCGCAATCAATTTTTCAAAATTACCGGAACTCAATCAATAAAAATTTTTCAGGTGGATTTGGGCTACTTTGACTCTATGACACTTTCACTGGTCTCAGAAGTTCATTCGAAACGGGGAAAGTTGTTGGATTGGGATGATAAATACGACTTGGTCGTTTTCGATCCAACATCGATTTCAACTGAAATGCCACTTCAACGAATTTATCAATTTCAGAGTTCTCATTGAGTGAAATTAAGTCGAAAGAGACCAGGAAAAAATTTAAGAATCGAGAACTGCATTTTTTTGAAAAAATCGAGATTTCGCGTATCTTGCCAAGAACTGTAAATTTTTCAAAATCAAGGAACATCTTTGAAAAATCGATTTTTAATTTGTACTCAGCCCTGCAGAGGTAGCATTCCTACTCCACACAGACCCCTGGTTTCGATAGTGCCGCACTTGATTTTTGTTTTTTGAATTCACATGTTCCAGCTTCCACCAAAACAAAAACTCAGAAAAGTTTGAAATGGCTTTCGAAATTGAAAGCAGAAAACGGATACTCTACAAGAATTCCTCGACTATAATAATTTTCACACTGCTACTGCCCCTGACACTAGCTCACGATGCAATTCCTCCATCCCAAACCGTCAATACCGTCCAACAGGGCACTTATCCTAACCCTGGCGAGGCTGCAGATCTTTCGCAACAAACCTCACCAATCGTGGACCAAGTGGAAACCCTGAAAAATCGATTTCACGAGTTGAACATCTTATTACACTCTAACGACGACCGACCACACCGTCTAAAACGCAGCAGCGTAGATCCAACCAGTCCAAACACCACTCACGATAAATTCGCAGTGATCGAAAAAGACGTGAGGGAAATCAGCGAAGCACTTTCGGTACTTAACAACAGCAACTCGTTGAATATCAACGACATGTCGAGTTTTGCAACTATGGGAGCCAGCTTGAGAAATTTCCAGGCATCTTTATCGGACGATGGGACTAACAAGACTGCGATGACGAATTTCATGCAATCGTTAGACAATTTCAAACAACAGTTGAAAAGTTTGCAAAAAAGAATATCCCAGAGGGAGGTCGAAGAAGCAAAGGGAGGATCTGTCGATAAGGTAGCAGATCACATTAATTCGAGACGTTTCCAAATGGCTGAGCTGAGACTGAAACAAGCCGACGACGAATTTTATAAACAAGTCGTAAGCGAAGTGTACAAAAATATGGCCTGTAGTTTCGAATTGCTGCTTACTTTCGGCGACTCTATTCAAACCACAGACTGTCAAATTAAATTTTTCGAAACGCTGTATGCAGAGATGCAGAACAGTAAGCAGAACGACGCGTATAAATTGATTCGACTGGGTCAATCTGTGAAGAAAATCGAATCGCCGGCCATGCAATCTGTGTACGATAATGTATGGAAGGGGGTATTACAGCAAGAAGTCGTTGGACCGATCGTCGATGGCATTATGAGTAACAATCCACAACCTATGTTCGGACTGAGCAGTTCGAGTATGGCTGGAGATTGCCATCAGTGTATAGTCGACGTTTACGATAAAGTACTGGACGCTGTTTGGAGTAAAGTACCGATATGGGACATACTTCTCAGGGTGCAAAACTCCAACTACTTGGAAGGACATATCGCCGTACACCGAGCTGTATTCTACAAACTGCAACGTACCGACCAGGTATACACGAACGATTCGATAACATTGGCTCGATATATGAAATTAACGACGGATAACAAGTGGTATAACAATGTACGCTCGGAGATACGACAGTTCCACGAAGATATTAAAAACAGGCTACCCAGGTCTGTAAAAAATATGGTCTTTTTGTCGACGGTATGCTTGAAAAGTGTCAGATATACCGAACATCTTTTCGCTTCCAAGCTCACACTCAACCCTAAAACCCGTTACGTGTACACTTGGACACCTAAAGAAGGCAACGAACCGGGGAAGGATAAATGGACGGTGAATTTTTTGAATAAAAACCGCATCCTTTTACGTAATTCCAAATACAACGAATGCTGCGTATTTCCACTGAATAATTCAGGTGGCGCTGCCGTTCATTTGTATTCTTATATCGACACGCAGCAGTGTAGCAATGACGTGAAATGTACCTGGGATGCGGAAATCGACCGAGATGAGGTGAAATTGAAGAACGCTTTCACTGGTGAATACCTTTATGCTAATCACGAAGGATTGGACGAAGGTAAACGGCCCGTTTATGTTGGACACATGTCTGGCAGTAAGATGACCGAGAGTAAATGGGAGATTATTGAGTGTTCCAATTGACGTGGGAGAGGGATGCAGCATGCGACAGGCATGGGCACTTATGACAGTCCAGTTTCACAAATCATACCTAAAACGATATCCTCTGGAAAAACTGTAAAAAAATTCAAGTGCACCTAATATCAATACCTAAAATAAAAAATGTTTTAAATTAATTTTCTTTCTTTTTTTAAGAACTTGGATAATATTTCAGATTTTATCAAAAATTTTTAAACAGAAAATTCATTGAAATTTTTTTTAAGTGAAAAATTTTTGGTGCAAAATTTTTTCTAAAAATGGCTAGAAAATCTTCTTTCAATTTTTTTTAATTCAAAATATGCAATAGAAATTTCATCAAATTGAATAAAAAATTTTTGCACTGAATTTTTTAATGCTTAAAATTTTTGAAGCTGTTATGATGGGAAGAAATTTTGATGAAAATTTTGGACCCCTTGCCCAAGTATTTTCGGAAGGAGGCCAAAATGAGCTTTTCCTTCTTAGTTTTTTCGTTCTTCGTCAAACTCAGATAAAAATTTCGAATTTTTTCAAATGAATTCTAAAGGGCATAAGAGGAACTACCTACCTATCAAAAGAATTTTCTTCGATAGCGTTTAATAAATTTTGAGCGGCCATTTTGTAAAAAAATTTCAGAGGTCATTTTGTGTTATTTGGTCTAAAATTTGCCATAGAAATTTCAAAGGGTCAGAGTTAGCCCACCGTTGCCAAAAAAAAAAATAAAAATTTACCATTCTTCGCATTGAGCCCACACACATGCGTCAAGTTTTCCACGACATTCTCGTGGGAAGTGCGTCATTCACGGGGCTATGATTTTACATGAAGTAATGCGAAGTAAAAATAAAAAGATCAAAAATTACTCCGATTTCGCTCAAACTCAAGTAAGTGTTTACTGGTGAGTTGAGAATATGCCAAAAAAAATTCAGTTCCCTGCGCCTCGAGTGGGCTGAACCATGGCTTCTCAAGTTCTCAACGTAGGATTTTCTATATCCAAGAAAATGAACTCTTCCTGGGTCATCCCCCTCGAGTCATAGGGAGCTAAAAAATTTTTTTAGATCATGCTCAACTCACCGGTGAACATTTCCTCGTGTTTTAGCGAAATCGGATCGATTTTCATTTTTATAATTTTTTTTCAAGTGTGGAACAAACTTGGGCTCGTAGTATATTCGCGAGTTCTCAACCTATTTTTTTAAAACTTGGCTGGTAGGTAGAGGTGCTTACTACTTACTAGAAGAGAGTACTAAGAATTTTTTTTTAATTTTTCCAACCGCTGAAATGACTTTGAATTTAGCCTGAAACGTGATAAATCATCATGAGAAGAACATTTTTTGGGGCGAGTACAGAAAAACGTGTTTTTTTTTGCGTTTCTCAGTTCATTTTACTCGCCTCAGAATTTTTCGAATACTCATTTTCGATGGGATATCGCCCAATATTGGCAAAACCGGGCTAAGAAAACATCATTCAACCGCTCAATTGATGTCACACACTGGTATAACTCCTGCCTAGCTACCTATTCGCACTTGTGCAAATAAAAATATACCTCGAAAAGATTACGCATGAATGACATCGTATAGTGTTACTCGTTTCGAATACGTCGACTAAGTTCCTTCGTACGTGTACAACCTGGCACGTATCGCAGCACAGCTTGAAAAACACATTAGTCGTAAAACTACGCAATTCAACCATGTCGCATGCTTCCTTCTACGCATGAAACTCGTTCTACGCACTTCCAAGCTCCCAAATTTGTCTCGCAGTACCTAGACCTACATTTTTGCAACTAGCGTAAGTAAGTATTCGAGATCAAGTTCTTTCACAGTCATCGTCATCCAACAACACCCATTCGGTACCGTTTACAAGTTACGAAATGTACAAAACGAGCGGGATACTGATTCTGAGCTTATTTGCGGCGATCGAAGTGACAAAATGTGAACAAACACAATCATCAATACCTGAAACATTGAGTAAATTTTGAAACTTTTGAAAAAAAAACGAAAAAATTGCACTGATATAATCGAATTTTTGTATAATTTTATTTTAGAGCCTGTTTCAGATAGTAAAAGGGATGTGTTTCCAAGCATAGTCACGAATAAAGACGGTAAGAAACTATGTTCTTTTCATATTTTATCAGTTACCATATAAATCCTTGCAATCTAAACTCTTGTAAAACAACCATCAATAGGTACTTGAAACATTGAGTAAATTTTGAAACTTTTGAAAAAAAAACACGAGAAATTGCACCGATATAATCGAAATTTCGTATAATTTTATTTTAGAGCCTGTTTCAGATAGTAAAAGGAATGTGTTTCCAAGCATGGCCACAGATAAAGATGGTAAGAAATTGTGTTCTTTCAACCTTTTTACCAGTCATACAAAATCATTGCCATCTAAACTCTTGCGAAATTTTCTTGCAGTCGAATCATTAGCTGAAATCACTTCGAAGCAAGCCCTTCCCGTAGTTGTATCCGAATCGAGTAATAAACAGGAACTTCTGACACCAGTGACTCTAGTCATGGCTAGTATCAAAAATAGAAGGTTGGTGGAGGGGACGGTATTCCTCACGAACAAAATACATTTTCTTTGCCCAAGTATAAATCCATCCACAAATGAGGTGTGTCTGGCTCCTAAGCAGTTTGAAGATTCGCAAGTATTGGAGTGCGAGCAAGAGCCAATTCCAACTTTGGAACCAGATCCTACCGCAGCTGCTTGCGGTCCCGAAGGAGCCGGTGCTAAATTATTATTCGGGTATTCAGTAAGTATACCTATATAAGTCGCCTCTCTCTTTAATGCTTTCATTCTATGAACGAAAATGATCGAAAGCAAAATTACTCCTAGGTTTGTCCAGCTGTACAGGTCGGTAAATTACTTACTATTTTTCTTTAGCGAAAAAATCAAGCTTAGATATCGCGAATCACTAACAAAGAAACATTCTAAATTTTTCATTTAAGCCTGATAAGTACGAAACGACGTTCCTAACAGTTTATACGATGTGCTACGACGAAAACAAGGAAAAAATTCTATTCACAGATCATAAAATAAATTCACCGATCCTGCTTTCAGAAAAATTGTTAACGCGAGAAAGACAAGCAAAGCTCGAGTCAGAGTCGAAGAATAAAATTAACGAAAAAATTCCGATCGTCCATTCTGAAAAAAAAAATCATTACGAATCACAATTCTTGGTACCGACTGATGACATGGCATTTTTTACGTATAGAAAAGTCACCATCAATGATGCCAATGAAGCCCTACAACACGATCTCTTGATCACACCGTGGAATCAGATAAGGAGTCATTTAGAAGACTATTACTCTAAAGAACAGGTATCTACCTAATTAAAATTGTATCGGAAAAATTAGCCAAGGTAAACCTTTAGGTATAAGTGAATTAATTAATTTTTTCATGAATTCGGAACATGCAGAGCGAAGATTTTAACGTGATGACCGGAGTGTTTGATATACCCAAAACTAAACTTTCAACTCATTTCGAAGAGACTGAAGAGGCCAACATTTGGGTGACCCTGGTTCTCGATACGGCATTCACACCCAAAGAAGGGCTGGCTATTTTGATGAATAATTTCATCGTAAAGGAAACGCAATACATTGACGAGCTTTGTGGCGAAAATCTCTGCGCGCCCTATTTAACGAAGCAGTTCGACGGCGTCGGAGGACAAGTACGATGTTGCAAAGTCACCAACAAAATTTCCAATTTGTTTGTCCCTAAAAAAGATGCTTTCTCGATGGAGAAAGTGTTGCACATTCCATATATTGTAGCTTAAGAGTTGTGTTGAAACTGTTATAGATGAGGTTTATCAATTCGTGTATTTTCAATATACCATATTACCTACCTAGATGTGTATTAGGGTGGTCCTTAGGGTGGTCCTCATTTATACTTGGTGGAAAAAAAAAATTCGAAATTTTTATGGAACCCCCCCTAGATTGGTGCCACTCCATGA
>FIZT01005902.1:0-19176 GCA_900065295.1 Paracoccus marginatus
TCCAGTAGGAGAGGCTGGCCGATTGTCAATAGGATTTTCAACAAAATCTTTTAATATATAGATAGATTATGTAAAGTACAACCGAGTTTGCTGATCAACGTATTGAAAAATTAAGGCGACGTTATTTTGTAAACTCGTTTTAAAAAATTTCAAAGTTTTCCAGAGAATGTAAATTTTTACCCAAGGTACCACAAATGATCAAATAAAAAAAACTGATCACAGATTCGGGTTTGAAGGTTCATGAAATGACCCCATTATTATTTTATTCATTTATTTTTTTTTTTTTTTTACTAAATTTGATCGAATGATTTCATTGGTTTTTGTTCACTTTTTGTGAATATTATTTGTGATTTCGGAAAATTTTCAAAAATTTTATCTCAATTTCAATTAATCAAATCAACTTTCAAAATGAAAATTATGAATTTTGTTAGAAAAATCGAATAATTTTGATTTCGATAAATCAAAAAATTTTGATGGATTCTATCAATATAGATATTTTTGGATTTTTGGATCAATCAAATGATATTTCAATTTTTCATCAAGTTGATCAAATATTTTTTTGCAATTTTTCGTAAATTATAGATCTCCCTCCAGTTTTTTGTGAAATAATTTGATGAATTTTGATTTCAATAAATTTTATAAATCAATTCTTTTCGATTTTGATTAATTGAATTCTTTTTCAGATTTCAATTATTCGGCTCTTCAAAAAAAAAAAAATTGTTTCGGTTTTGATTAATCGGGTAATTTCAAGTTGATAAAATCGAATCAATTTTTATAAAATGGTCGAATTCGATAAATCGTTTTTTTTTTCGATTTTGAAGAATCGAATAATTTTAATGTACGTAGGTAAATTTCGTATGAATCAATTTTTTTCGATTTCGATTAATCGACTAATTTTATTTTCAACAAATCAAAGATAATTTTCGTGATTTTGATAACTTGATCATTTTCGATTTCGGTTCGGTTGTTCGACTATTTTTCAAGCTTAAAAAATTGGTGAATTTGGACTTCGATAAATCGAATGATTTCAATTTTTACAAATCAGTAATTTTTTTTTCATTCCCCGCAATTTTTTGTTTTTTTTTTTAATCGAATCATTTTGACTCAATATTTTAATTTTATAAAACTGGCTAATTTTTGTACCCATTTTTCATTTTCTTACATATCGTACCTAGAGCTAGCTACATACCTTCACTTGAATATGACTCATACCAAGACGATAACAAATCTATCTTTGTAGTGATCTTTGACCTTATCTCTCGTTTTTGTATTGTAAGTTTCTAATTTCAAAAATGAGTCAATGGACAAGATAAAATCATACCTTCGTATAGTATCTCTGCAAAGCTTAAAAAAGACCTCTGAATTATGAAAAGACGAAGACAATATTCAACTGTCATAATTATATGCATGCACAATTGCACATGCATATGAAGGGTCCACGGAAAGAACCGAGTAAGTCCAAAATTTTTCGACATCGAGGTTTTGGTATTTTTAGATTTGTCTTGTAGAGTACTATCCAAAACCAAAATCTTGAGTTCGAAAAATTTTGGGCTTACTCGGTTCTTTCCATGGACCCTTCATATGTAATGTATAGTCTATTTCATATAAGAAAACGAAAACACATTGGCAGAAATCTTTTCTTTTTCTTTTAGCATACTTGCAGAAATTTGATAAAAAGGGTAATTACAGTAAACTTATGTGTGCAGCTTTAAGCTGGATTCACATAAACTTGGAATAAGGAATAAGAATAAGAAATATCGCTGGTTATTTCCAAATTTTATCATATAAATTATAGGACGTAATTACAGTAAAATTACTATTCCGCTTCTTATTCCTTATTCCAAGTTTATGTGAATGCAGCTTGAGGCTCCGACATTTTCATCAACCAATAGCAGAGGCTTGATAGCTTGATGAAAGTGTATGAAAGTTGAACAAAAAATTCCTATCATGTTTTGATGGCCACAATCGAAAAAAGTATCAATTTGGGGTCCAAGTATCAGCGCTCCTGTAGGGAACTTAGTGCGGAACTTAAAACCTGAAATTTTCGTAATCCCCTTACCGCTGTGCCCGCAGATGGGCATCTTGTAGTTTCAGTGTCTATAAGTGGCATACGATAACGACGACGTAACTGATATTATATGGTTAGTAATGGCTTAAAACGCACAATTTCTGCCAATGTGTTTTCGTTTTCTTATATGACATAGACTATAGAATACGTGTTTAAACGTCGAAAGACCGGAACGGGGCGGGGGTATTATTATTGTATTGACATTTCGCGTTATTTATTCGTAATTTAAACCGAACCAAACGTTCGCGCGGCTCTGTTGTATGTACTTATGCCAAACACGCAGTATCTCGTGCGCTAGACGCGGAGAGGCGGACACAAGTAGGAGAAATATAAAGAGAGAGGTACACTATCTTAAGTAGTATACGAGGAAGACGAAATAATGCATACAGCAAGGGAACGAGGTATATACTATAGAGAACTAGAACGTGCATTAAAATGACAATGAACACTTACAATATGGATAATTATAGCAACAATATATACTATACTTACTTTTGGAAATTGACGTACATATGTACGTAATACGTATTCACTCATTGATTCAACTACATATATTCTATACGCGTAGTAAAGATATCCCCATTTGTAATGTTTAGTATGTATGCGAGACAGAGCAGAGCAGAGCAAAGCAGCTTCTCAATAATACGTAATTCGTAAAGAGTATGTATTTTTGATTAAAACGTATACGTACGTATTTGTTTTTATACGAAGAAGAAATTTCGCGACCTGAATAATATTGCTTAATGACGCGACAACGTCGCTGATGGTGATAAGAAAACAAACCTCAAAACACGTCTCGCATTCGAGAGAGAATATGCGCGTATTTTCACAGCTGTTTAATCTCAATTAGGCGCATTTAAATTGGGCGTGAATTTGTGAAATCTTCGTATCGTATATGCTATGTATGCTGCGTGCATTTACGTACGCCGAGAGCGAATAATGGAATTATATTATAAAACCCAAAGGTGCCATAAGAGAAGAGACTGGGATGGTTGTGCCTGTATGACCATTATTGGACGTCATGTGTGGGATTAAAATGAATGAGTTTGGTGGCCTGGCCGCGTATATACGTATATAATAAATGAGTTATTTACGAAGAATGAAGATATCAATTAAAACGTTTTCGACGAAATGGCAAAAGCAACAGCAACAGCAATGACGACGAAAGCTGCAGCGTATAACGGAGGTTTTTTTATGTTTTCAACCTTTATTGTGGGCCTTGTCCGATATACAGTAGGTCAACGTAGTATGTACATATGTATATTGTATAAATATGTGTGGAGGAAGCAGATGTATAAGACATTGAAATAATCTTTTCAGTTTATTGTATACGATGGAGATGAAGTGCCCTGTATGCTGTATGGATGGATAGACGATATAAACGTGTATGTTTCGGTGGTCGCCCAAAATACCTACTCGCAAAGGGAAGTTCATTACTGCGAACTGAGATTATGTTATACCAAAGGAACATATGTGTCGGTTGCGTTTCCGGCACACGCTGCGACCGCGGGAGCTGTACGTTACGTATACAGATACACGCGTTAAGGGTGGCTGTTTGATGCGCTTTCGTCGTGTTGATTTATTAATAGAAGCGCGCTTCTCGTAAGAGGTTTTATACGCGCGACGGATTAAATAAGTAGAAAAATACCACCTTTGCGAAGGATTTCGTCGGATGGAATGGGTGTGAGAGGAGCATCCTACGTTGGGAGGCCGGGATGAAGATGTCGAAGCAGGATGTGTGGTAGTGGAAGAGTTGGGTTTCGTTTATATGTGGTAGGAAGGGAGGTCAAACGTTTGGATGAGGTTCATAGAGATAAAAGAAACCGAATCTCAATTCAATGATTTTTTTAAAAATTTTTTATTATGTCTTTTTTTCGATTCAAAAATTTTGAAAAATTTTGAAAATTATTGCAAAAAAATTGAAATTTGAAAAATTTTTATTTGAAAAATTTTTATTTGAAAAAGAGCTGATATTTTTCATTAAATGAATTTTTTTCCAAAACTTTGGAATTTTTATCGCCAAGAGATTTTTGAATAGTTTTTATGTTGAAAAATTTCTTGAAAAAAAAGGAACTTTAATTTTGAAAAAAAAAAAAAAAAATTCTATTTAGAAAACTCAATATTTTCATTTCTTCTCAGAAATTTTGGATTTTCTATCACAAAAAAATCTTGAGCATTTTTTAATTGAAAATTTTTTTCCATTTTGAGAAAATTATAGCATAAAATTGAATTTTGAAAAAAATGAAAATATTCAAATAGAATTTTGAATCATATTTTGATTTTTTTTTCCAAAACTTTGAATTTTTTCACCTACAAGAAATCTTTACACAATTTTATTCCAAATTTTGGAAAAAAATTGAACTTTTGATTTAGAAAATTTGGCGTTTTCAATCCATTAATTTTGGAATTTCCATCACAAAAAAACAATTTGAGTAATTTTTATTCAAAAAAAAAAAATCCACTCTGAGAAAGTTAAAAAAATTGAATTTAAAAAAGTTGAAAATTTTTATGTGAGTAGAATTTTGTCAATTTTCGAATTTTTTGTCTCCAAAACATTTTTGAGTATCAAAAGCATTTTGGAAAAAAAATTGAGAATTTCATTTCAAAATTCTCATTTTGAAAAAGATAAAATGAAATTCTTTGTAGAAAATTTAGTATTTTTCAATCATTTCTAACTTTTTTCCTCCCAAAATTTTGGATTTCCCACCAAAGAAAAATCTTGTGTAATTTTTATTTTAAAATTTTTCCAAGAAATTGAATTTTGGTAAAATTTTCGATGAAAAAGAAATTTGAAAATTTTTATTCAAATAGAATTTTATGTTATTTTTCGGTTTTTTGAAATTTTTTCCTTTCTACAAAAATTTCATTCTATTTTGAAAAAAATTGAAATTTTCATTTTGAAAAAATTTAAAATTCCATGTGGAAAAAATTGAAAATCTTTTGAATTTTTTGGTTTGTGAAATTTTACAATTCGCGCCGCGAACGCGTATGAGTAATTATGGCAGTTTTATGGTTTTGTATAATGGCATGCCATCACGTCCACAACTGCACAAGGCGCCCGTGGGTCTTCATAATATGCAACAATCGGTTAGACGCGATAACAATAGCCATAAAATTGTAAACACAGTAGCAGAGTATAGTGCTGTTCCGTCGTCCCCATCGTATACATACGATCTCATTCTAATCGTGTTCTGCGCGTATGCTCCTTGTTACAGGTGCAACAATGGCAGAGATCACTGGTGAACTTGAATCAGCCGAGCGAGGACCAAGGTATGGAGGTATGCTACCCCTCAGCTTCTTCTCCAATCACCGAAGAGTTCGTCTGCTACGCCAGCGGCCACCGGCGTGGCAGTCGATGCTGCATCCACGATGGCGGCGACGATGTCGACTTGATGATGGTTGCGGCGAGCCCGGACACTTCGCCCGAGCCGGCCGCCAAAAGTAGCAGACGTTACCTGAAGAACAAAGACGCCGACAAAAAAAACTACCGCAAGTCGTACCCGGTCGGTTGTAAATGCGAGAAATACAAGAAAGTGAAAGAAGAGACGAAAATAGCGGTACCGAGGCCGGCGACGGCGTCCGCTAAGAAAAAACTCGCCAGATCGGTATCGTTCGCCAGTAGCTACGATAACGATTCCATCACCAGCAGTATGTACGATGAAGAAGAAGACAGCTCTTCCGGGTCGTCCGCTGCAGCTCCCGTATTCGTCGCGAAACACGAAAGCTACAAGGATTACAAGCAGCGTAAACTGTTGGAGAAGTGCGAACGTCGAAGGTCGCCGCCCAAATGGAGCGAAATCAAGAAAGCGAAAAGCGCCTCGAATATACATCGTGAGCATAACCACAATCACAATCATCATCATCACCATCACCAGTCGAGCCGAAATAAACGTTTGATCGATAATGTGTCGACCAGCTATGAGCATTCGTGCGGCTCCGAACGTACGCACGGCGGCGGCGGCAAACCGCATAAAAATAAGTATCGCAAACTGGACGATTCCAGCAAAGTGGCCGCTACCGCGTGCGGGAGCGCGCTGGCCAAGTGTCGTAGCAGCGCTTACGTCTACTCGAAGGAGTCGCCACCCAATCTGAAACATTCCAAATCGTTCGACGTCTGCGGTCATAGGATGGAAGATGAAGGTTCGCCGGCACATAGATTCGTAAGTAGATTGTGTTCGTTTATCGTACTCGTCGCTCGTTTTTATCCTTATCCGCATGTATGTAGAGTCGGAAAATTAATTCAGAAGCGCCCTCGAATTCATCGAAGCTTGAAAAATAGACCGGGCTGATGATTGTTGTGGTACGTCGCGTCGTTTCGCCCTCTTAAGGGCGTTTACCGTGTATGAAAACAATTCGGACGAGTCCTCGGTTTGATTAGAGTTAAACATTCGTAATAAACCGTATCCGCATGATGTCATGATTAATGTAGAAAATTCGCGGCGCGCCAGACTCGTATGTACGTATCTGGCGAGTAAGTACATGTACTATATTAGCGACCGACTACATTATAGGAATCGTTGGCCCGAGCCTATTCGCATAATTTGCCTGATACTTGATATGATATGGAAATTGTTCTCGTATACGCCACACTTTTCCTTTTCCGCATGCACTCGGGGCAGGATTGACTTTCTTATTTATAACGTTACGCATCGAGGTATTTACTACAATCTTGGTGCCTCCGTCTTAATCGTTTGAATTGAATTTTTTGAGCCCTGGCTTTCTCCAGTCGGGTTTAAGAAACTTGACGGGTACGTGAAAATGTAGTAGCCTGATTTTTTATTTTATTATCCATGTGGTATTATAATTATACAAGTATCTGAAATACCATACGTAACTTTTCTCGCAGAGAATCTATTTTTATCTGAATTATCAATGGTTTAATTTTGGCGATAATGAATACGATAGACGAAGTTACATCATTCATTATACATACGTACGTGGTGTTACATCGAATGAGAATGGACTCTTATCTCTGGGGAAATTGGCTTGCGGATAAGTTCATCTTTGTAGCGTTGTGATGTAAATTTTCGTCTGAATTATCTTGATTAATTGAAGTCTATTTCATGAAGTGGCAAATGAGAATTCCTTTTTTTCCATATTATGGAAATGTTGTTTTCTTACAACTTTTTGAATTTTGCTTTTGCCAATTTTTTAGTTGTATAAATTGCAGGAGAAAATTCAGGTTTTGAATTTGGACTTAATTTTTCCAAATTTTTAAATTTTTATGGATTTTTTCGAAGATTAAAAAAATATCAATTCCGGAAATCGAGAAAATTTTCAACTATGCAAAATTGAGTTGACTTTTTGAGCTAGAAGCGGTCGAAATTGGTTTTCAAGTCCAAATCACCATTCGCTACCTATGCTTTTCGAAAGTCATTATTTTACTGCTTTTATTGAAAATTTCCCCAATTTTCTGGGTTGGAAAATTTTTTGAGTGTCCTCAGAAAAATATTGAGTCGAATTTCATGTTTGATTTTTTAATAAAATGTTTTGTAAATTTAAAAAAAAATTTCAATTTAGATTTAAAAAAAAAAAATCACTCAAAGAATTTGAAAATTAGGTAACTTTTGAAATTTTCTTCAATTTTTTTTTTACTTGTTATTTATAGGATAATACGTCAAGTTGCCTAGCCCCTTCCACCCAATTACATTTTTGAAAAAAAAAATTGATAGTTTTCTTTTCTTCCCCCGTACAGAATAAACTAGAATGCTCATGCTTGACGGCGCTGGAAAAGCTGAAAATCCAAGAGCACAATACGTTGGCCAAATTCGCTGAACATATGAAGAAACATTCACGTTCTAAGCCTTCCGAAGACAATAGCGTACAGATGGCTGCGTACAAAAGATACTCGTTGAATAAATAATTTATTATGATAATAATTTATCGATAATAATGTCTTTGTTGTTTGTTTTTTTTTTCATATAATTATTATTCTTTTTTTTTTGGTATGATTTACACTTTCACGTAATATGAACATTATTACGATGAACCGAGTATAGAGCTTATAGTCTGACTTTGAATAGGGAGCAGGTCTTACTGTGTGTAAGTATTTAGTCAATTTAATTTTTTCTACTTCAAAAATATCTGCATGTTTTAGTTTTATAGGTGTAGTTTTCTGTGCGAACAAGCGCGCAGGATTTTTTGTACTGTTCGATTTATGTATGTAGTATATACATTATACACTTATAGTATGTTACCAACTTATGGTAAGTTTTTTTGTTTTCTTTTGTTTTTGACAGAGAACAATTTATAAGGTAACAGATTATGGTAATTTGTTGGATTTTGTCGATGTAATGTAATGTAATGATTTTTTTTGAACCTAATTCTCGTAACTAATGTTCCTAAGGACTAAAATTTTCACTCTTCTAATGTCTAGTCTTAAAAAGGAAATTAACACGCATACCTAGGTACTAGTCTTCACGCGAAAACTAATCTTGGAAAAGGGGTAAATTTTCTGCTGGAAAAAAGTCATTCTTAAGTCAGTCTAGAATTGCACAAATTCGAGATTAATATAAAACTTTCATTGAATTTTTTTACTCGTATTTTTAATATTTTTTTTTTTTTAGCAATTGTAAATATTTCTTCTTTTTCTAAACTTTAATTTTCGTTGAAAAGTTTTTCTGTATTTTGAAAATTTGGTATAAATTTTTCGTGTCGTATACCAAATGAATAATTTTTTTTCAAGAAATACTTACTTATTTTGTGATTTCGTGTATGTCTAAGGTGAGATTTTTCATTGGAATTTATTCTATCTGTGCTCTAGTCGAGATGTGCCATATACATGTTTTTCTCTCGTCTTCGTTGCTCAACGTATGTAGTAGAAACTGTAGGTAAGCCCGCATTCAGGGATCGCACAATTGGATTTTTTTATACAGGTAATACTCTCGTTGCTGTGAATTTTCGTTATGTTATTTGCTCTATGTAATTAATCGTTGTTACCGTCGCGTCGTAGACAATTGTATCGGATCATGTACAATATTAGTTACTTTTAGAATGTTGGTCGATTCAGAATATGTATAAGTTTTCTCATTATAGTCGTAGACGTATACATACTAAGTATACTTACATTCTTGCCATATAAAATTCATTAATAATTTAACGTGTTTATGAAAACTTACTTAGGTAGGTAGTTATTATTAGACTTTAATGATTTTGTTGAATTTTTTTCCCCTTTTAATAAACTGTTATCGAGCGAAGTTTTCCAAATATCGGGACCGTATGTTGTGTGGCGTGGCGTGGAAATAGGCACACACGTCAAACTCAGTCGTGGTTTTCTGAAAACAAATCCACGTTGGAAACCAGGCTTACGTGCTGGTGGGCGGTGAGACGGAAGCGAATGAACATGTCTGAGTAGCGTGTGAGGGCGATGATTACCAGAGGGTTGCCGAACCTCAGGGTTTTGTGGCAAGGTGCTGTGTGTCGCCCTTGACAGATGAGCCCAGGTGTACGGGGAGTGAGGTCTCAATCGATGTGTGAGCGATTGAAGAGTGCGAGGGTCAACAGGTTGGTCGTCGATAGAAGCCCGGAGATTGGAGTCGACGTCGAGGTAGGTATTGAAGAATGATGGTGCTTGGCTTGGCTTTAACGCGATGTAAATAAGCTTGCTTTATTCTTTTCTCAGGAAGTTGGTCGGATGGAGTACGCTACGCTAGTTTTTGGTGCGTTGGATCGATTTTGGATTTTCATTTCCGGACGAGATCTTCGGTCGAGGTAGGTAACCCCATATCCAAAAAAGTAGGTGGTTTGGTAGTTTTTCCGTTGAAACGGACGATTGATCGGTTTGAAAAGGTATCGGAACCGGTTCAACGGATATTGAATGTGAAGTGTAAGTATGTGCTTGCTTTTTCTGCTTAGGATTTAGCCAAATGGAGCTCGCTTGTTGGTGTCAGATCGTGTGTAGGAATTTTGTCATCCCTGGAATGATTTTGATCAAGGTAAGTATCCTAAAAATTCCCACGTTGGCCTTAGGGCGTAAAGGAGATGTGATTTTTCAAATAAATAAATGATCTTGTAAAATGATTAACCAATAGCCTGGTCGAGCTTTGAAAATCGGTGTAAATGGCTCTCCCAAAATCTAATGAAGGCCTGAATGTGTGTGTTGCTTTTTCTAGGATTTTATTCACGTCGATTTTGTGTGTGTTTCCTTCGTATCGGATCGCGTTCGTCGAAATTTTGAAATTCCAGCGTTCTACGTGATATTGCATCGAGGTAGGTGGAAATTTTCTTGCATATTTTCGTGCTAATGATTTTGTCCATTTAATCCAGCACCAACCGAAAAATATGTAAAGAGGTTGGAATCAGTACCGGCATTGGATGCTGGAAAACATTAATTCGAGCTGGTAGTGTTGCATGCTTCCTTTCTGAAGCTCGAACGCAACTTATCACCTCGGTTGATCCAATGAATTGCCCATGTGCTCCTGAAATGTGAGCTGTTCGTTCGCGTGATTTGTAGATCGAGTTATTCGATGTACGAGTATTGACCCTAAATTCTCATCGGACGATTTTTTCATTTTTGGAATATTTTTTTACGTCCCAAAAAGAAGGGATGCTCGAATATAAAATTCTAAAAATGAGAAAAAAAAACACAATCTATTAAAATGCGTCGCTTCGTGTACACCTACTCGTACACCTCTGTATAGTCTCCCATTTGTTAGCCGACGCCGAGGGGGGATACCATGTATACGCCCGGGTAAAATGATTAATGACGACAAAACCTTGGGATTTTTAATAACGAAAGAAGCACCGAATCCCAGTTTGAGGGAAAAAATTATCCCGCGCCAAAGCTGCGCCAGAGTGGGAAAATTGTTACCGTACGTATAGTGAAGAAAACAGCGCGAAAAAGCGACAATCTCGCTCGTCTGAAGAGAAAAAGGAGGCCGCACTTTCGAATACGGCGCTGTCATTCATCATTGAAATGTGTCATATGCATCGCTTAGGCTGTTAAATTCGCTGTCAACGAGTAAATACTTGAACGTGGTGTCCTTTTGTGGCGACGCAGCACCGTAGGCTGTGCTACCTGCGATGCTACAGCTCGTATATATTGTTTTTGAGGGTTATATGGACAGATTTTAGAGATGCTGTGGCAACTCCACTCACCCACTGGGAGGAAGTGACGAGAGCCCCGTCGGTTGTGCCCCGAGTATTCTACCCGCATCGCTGGCGCTACTAGGATGGTGAATTAAAGAATTGTCAACATTTTAAAAAGTATTTGAATTGCCACTTTGTGAATATGCTAAATTTTTAATAATTTTTAGGGCTGGTAAAATTTTTCAAAATTATCCAGAGACTGTAAAATTTCAAAATTCAAAAATTGTAGATTTTTCTCAATTTTTGAGAATTGTCTTTCAAAAATTGTTGAAATGGTCTATTTATCAAAATTAAAAATTTTCAGAAAATTTATTTTTTTTTTTCAAAACTTCGAATTTTCTATAAATTGTTGAAATTGTCAATTTGTGAATATTGATAAATTTTTTGATAAAAATTATTAAAATTGTGAAGACAATGCAATTTATCAATGTTGATAAATTGTGTCCAATTCATCCAATTTTTCAGATCATTAAATTTAAAAAAAAAATTTTAAATTGTTAATTTTTCCGAAATTGTTGAACAAGTCATTTTATCGAAATTGTGACTTTTTCAAAATTCTGCTAAATTCATTGAAATTTCACCCTTGAATAAATTGGAAGAAATTGTAAAAAAAAATTTTAAAAGTTGAAAACTTGAATTCCGAAATTTTTTGAAATTGCGAATTTTCAAAAAATTGTTGAAATTTTCAAATTGTGTGCTGCAAGTGGCATGCTCTTTCGAGGTATCAAATTTCGTAAAAGTACTGAAGTGTGTGCTCGTTAATGAATCAGTCGAGGAACGAAATGACCATTTCGAAGGTCATTTTATCGAATTACGAACGACCTCACTGCGAAACTGGCGCAGCATTTATTTAAAATGTAAAAAAATCAAAAAAATCGTCAAAGGTCTCGTATGGTCCCCGAATATTTTACCAGCGTATTAAAAACGGTCGAGAGAACGAATGCATTGTGTACCCGAAAACTACCATATAACTGGTCAGATGAGGTCGTCCAAACCGCACCGACACTAAGTATCGTAAACTGTTGTGACAGTTTCGCAAGCTGCCTAAAGTTACGGTCAATTACGGGATCTACGTAGTACGTAGATACCCGTAGTATGCAAATATGAAAGATATGGGTCAGGGGATCGCCGGTCGGCTCCGGCCCGACGCGGACGACATGTTCGATACACGCGTTAAATTCGTCATCGCCACCGCACACGTGCCGCACTTATCGCGCCTCGCTCGTGACGAGCGTAATCTACATCGAATAAAAGATAGAAGAAAAAAAAAACACGAAAAATTGTCCCAAATCCCCAGGTGTTTGTAGTCGAATTGGTAACATATCTCCGCACAGTGCTACCCCTCCCCCCTCACCACACCACATTCCGTGCCTATGGTACGCACACATGAGGGTGAATTTACTTAATGCGATTTATTTGTAAGTGGTCCTGCGCGATTTAGACAACTAAAAGATATATCACCGCGTACTGGCGGATCTTGTTAGCCGAATGGATGCAACCAACGCTCGAGGTGAGCGCTGCGGCGAAGGCTCGCCAGCCGGTGGCTCAGGATGTACGGGCAGAGCGAGCTATGTATGTACAATCGAAAGAAATGCGTGAAAATTTTGCCCTTTGAGTTTTCTGCACCATTAATCAAACACATCCCTCGAGCTTTTGAAACGGCAAAAAAGTTAACTTTTTCAAGTTGTTTAAACTTGACCGAAGAGCGAGCGACGTTGTTGGTGTTTCTTCGCTAACTCCGGTTAGGCGTTTTTATCATTTTGTTAAATCCCGGCACCGGGCATCGTTTCGCGAATTCTAAACTGCAGATCCCACTCGGGTTGAGATTTATATACGATTTCGACTATCTACGGCTTACTTGTAACTCACCAAACTAACCCCCGAATCAATCGGTTGTAAATTTTTCTTTCGTCGGAATTTGTGTATTTCAAATATTTTCCTTTTAACGTATACGTATGCGAATTTGTATGTACAGGTTTTCGCAGAGTAACATCCTTTAATTCTCGTACTGTGTACCCGGTAGGCCACTGATCGGTATGCCTTTCTCGTATCCTTTCTGTACGTTTGAAAAATGACAACGAGCTTGGACGGTTATGGCAGTACAGGCCGCGCGCCGTTATGGGTCACTAGTGAAATTGTGCCGTCGATTTATTGTCCCTTGATCGCCCCCATCTCTAACCTAGAAATATTTCTAATGCCAAGATTAACTGTTTCGTATGTAGGGGTGCGAGAGACCCTTTTTTTCCCAGCAGTGTGACGTATGGATAGGGGTTTTTCCCGTACGTGGATGGTCTTTTTTTTTCAAATGAGCGAATTCCAATTTAAACGAAAATGAAAATCGAATCGTGTAGAAAAAGTTTATTGAGTTGTGGTATTGTACATATAAAGTGCTTGGTTAGTGAGCAGATTTTAATTTAATTTAGATGAATTCTGTAACAAGCGTTGATGTCCTCACTCAATTCTTAGTCAGTTCACAAGAATTGCGTTTGGACAATCAGAGCTTGAAACTGTCGCCGTAGAGGTACGAGGTGTGATGGAATAATTTCAAAAAATTTCAGAGGAAATGAATTTCCTAAAAAAAATGATACTCGTAGTTCGAGATCATTTGAATTTTCCTTTGGTGATCTGCATCTATCCCGGATCCTGAAACAAAAAATGGATTTATTCTTTAGTTGATTTCCGTTTCAAATCAATTTTGATTCTTTGGAAAAAAAATGTTCAAGTAATTTCATCACAATTTTCTTAAAATTATTTAAATTTTTAATTTTCTGAAAATAGTTGAATTATTCAAGATTGTCCATTCAATCAAAATTTTCAATCAATTTCTCATTCTCCGAACAATTGAATTTATCACATTTTAAAAATTGATTTCAGGCTTTGTGGTGAAGGAGATGAGCTTCGAAAATTCATTTTTGGGCAATGTAGCCCCCTTCCTCTTGGATTGCTTCACCATTATACCCAAGCTTGAACTTCCTCCAACCGACCCCTCATCAGTTAGATGCTTTGAAAAATTGAACTTGTTGCAGTTTGAAAATAGAATTGATTTTTGGCAATGTAGCCCCCTTCTCCTTGGGCTACTCTAACATTCTGCCTTAGTTTAACACTTCTCTAAGAGATCTCTTGCCAGCGAGATGCTTTTAAAAATTGCATTCCTCTGCAATTGAATTACATGCATCTTGAAAATTGAATTCTAACTTCGTTTAAATGAGTTCAGGTATTCGTTGTTTATGGATATGGAGGTCGCAAAAATTGTGAAATTAGCGAAACTTATCGAGTCCGCGAAATAAACGTCTACATCACATCTCATTAAAAAGAAAAAAAAAACATCTCGAATAAAAAGAACAGTCCGATAAGAGAGAAGCACGTCGGTCGCAAAAATAAAAACAAAAAGTAGGGGAATAAAACACTGAAAAAACCTTTAATAAGCAATAAAAAAATAAGTACGAGAAAGTATAAAAATCCGCAAAGAAAGGCGTGGGAGAGATGGTATGGCGGGTCGGGGGAGCGGTGACGAAATAATGAAAAAAGGGTTCGATTTCGTCGGCGCGGAACAACTGCGGCATCACGAGAATCGAGCAGGCAGCGTGCGTGCAAGAGCTAACTCGTCGAACTCGATAAAGTATCGCATCGCGGCGCTCGCGGAAAGGGCCGAGCGTGCGGGGCGCGCGATGAAATGAAAAACTATACAGCATTCGGAAGGAAACGCATAAAAATTGGGGTAAATAGGAAATGTGTACGCGTGTTATTGGAAAACAATAAAGCTCAAACGGCTGGAAGTTCTCCAAAGTTGAAGAAAATTGTTCCAACATCGAGGCGAATATTTCTCGAGAGAGTTACAAGCACTTCGCTATTAATTCACAGTTCGTTACTCTTCCGTTGCGGTCCAGCTGGGGTATGCGTTTTCATTCACCTTATTTAAAACTTAATCGTTTTACTTGTACAACTTCTCGCAGATTGAATTATCAACTTTAACCAATACTTTAACGAGTTTTCTTTTCTAAAGTGTAATTTTCTTTGTTGACGTTGAGTTTTTTTTTCAACCCCTCACCTCTTTTTTGTTTCCCTCTGCGAAGACTTCGACGACGGGATACAGAAATTTTTTTTGTTTCTCGTTGGTTCGCTATGCGCTTTGTAAGAGTTTTATACGGTCAAATTATGGACGAAAAATGTTGGCGAAAGGGTCGAAAAAATGAAAACGTTATGAACGAAAAGTTACAAAAGTTTTTAAGTGGGTGCTTCGAATTTTGAGAAAGTTTCATTTTTCGTCGAAATACTTATACGTACCAAGTATATGTATACCGAGTCGGTTTTCTATTTAGTAACGTTGTTTAGCTCGGAAAATCATAAATGGATTTGTTAATGAAGCGATGCGCGTTAATGAAACGGTGTAGTGAAACTTCGTTGCCGAACTTTTGCAACAAGAGAAAATATCGATGAGGAGCTACCAGTTTCAAAGAGAGAGCCTTCACAAACATTTCGCACCTAAAAAACTCCTCATTCAAGGAGGGCCATATACTTGAAACAATATACTTACAAACGGGGCACATATACTGCGTACGTAGGGGACGAAACAATATGGCAGTTGAGAAGAGAAGAAAATTGCGGAACGAATGAGGAAATCAATTACACGCGTAGGTGCGACAGTACAAAAAGCAGTCTACTTACGAGAAAAGGGCAAAAATGATATCGTTGTCTTGTGGGAAACACCCCCCCCCCCCGTCCCAAACACGCACCTCTTCGTTTCTTCCGCTACCAAAATGCCTACGCCGAATTAAGCGAATCGTTCGCGAACGAGTTACCAAAGTTGTAATTCATTAACACATTTCGTACCCGAGTAAATAAATTTCCAACTTATAGACAATTTAGAAAGCTGTAAAAGTTCTTTTATGCAGCAATATCTTGCCACTCTTCTTACTTCATAATTTTACAAAACTAATAAACTTCGTCTCGAGTGTAGAAGCATCCATAATACACGTTTTTAAACAACGCTTATCACACAAAGCTGGTAATCTAATTTATGACTCGGCTTTATTATGCGATCGCAGGTCTGCGTTTTTTTTTCCATCGATGACTCAATTTTCAGTCGGCCATGTTTTTGCGAAGGGAAAAAATGAGTTTGCTATGGCAGCAGTTGTTCATCTTCGATTGTTCAATTTTTCCCATCATTTTTTCGCACATTTTTGGTAGCGCCGTAACTTGAGTAAATATTAAATTAATCAAATGAGCTGAAATTTTGAAGGTTTCAACATGATTATAGGTGATGACTGATTGGATTCTATGACAGATGGTGAAGCTGAAAAAATGCATCAAAATTGTAAAGACCATTTTTTGGAATTCTGGATTTCAACTACCTATACAAAGGCTTTTTCTGTATTTGTATTGATTCATTGAAGTCAGATTGTGTTTTTGGCTCAAGCAGAAGTTTCTAAAATTATTGTGTTGAGTAGGTATTTTTCATCAAATTTGATTGAGAATTTTTTTCTAAAAAATTCCGTGCCATTTTGTGCGAAAGCAAATTTTTTGAAAAGTTTCAATCCAAAATGTCAAATTTTTTCAGATTTCATTTGTGGTACTTGAATCACTTTGTCGGCTTAGTGTCACATGACCGTTTCCTTCCAATCCCCGCTGGGTGTGAGGTGAAGAGGAACTGGTTCACGGCCCACCAAGCCGAAAAAGTGGTCGAAACACCACATTATTCATTTATTTTTTGAAAAATTTGGTTAAAATGTGGTTTATTATTCAAAAAAGATGATTTTTAAAAAAATTATGCATATTTTTTGTGATTTTTTTCTTCTTCAAATTTCACTCAATATCACTTAGGAGTGAATTTTTCAATATTCCATTAATCTTTTATTGAAAAATTTTTCGTGTAATTTGATGCTTTTTTCCCCCTCAGATTTTGGCCTCCTTTGAATTTTGTGCTGTTCAATCACTTATTCCAAAAGAGCTTACGAAGTTTGCCGCTAAAAATCGTAGATTATGCAACCCATTAGACAGTGACGTATGACAAATAGCCCTGCGGATCCGATTACAGTATACTGTGGTACGTGAATTGAATATAATTCGAAATTACATTCGGAAGAATCGAACTGGCCCATAAGACCTTGAACTAATCGGCAATTTGTCGCCGTGTATTGATCGATTGTGGTGGTATTCGGATTGTATTTTCTTTTTTTGGTCTCTTCGAGGTAGATTTCCATAAGAAAAGATTGCGGCTGGCGTTAGCAAATTGACACATTTATCGAGACGCTTCGATTCGATTCAACGTTGAGAAATTTCAATGTTGGTTCGTTGGGTGTTGCGGGGAAAAAAAAATTACAAAAGACGGTGTGCGAGCTCTTTCGCCCCCACCTCTCGTGAACTGTTCGTTCGTTTTTGCCCTATTCAAACGCTGGTATACTCGCACGTATACTATTTACCGAGCGTGCACACCGACCAATGTTCGAGCGTCGCGTCGCGCGCCCGAAATCTGAAAAGAAAATCATTTTTCAATCTTTTACAAAATCATAAGTCGGACGCAGATAAGAGGATAAATTTATTGGTAAATAAAAACCGCTCTGTAGAGTGGAGTTTGTTAGCTAACATCGCATCGGTGCTAAGGGATTGTTTATTAGAATAGGGTTTGTGTAGGTATCGAAGCGAGATTGAAAACAGACCGGGCAATAGCCCCCGGGGAGTTGGAAACTGCAAAGTTCGCTCGCAACGCCTGATTTCATAATAGTATACTCTTCGTCTTCGCGCACTCGCCCAAACGTCTTATGATATTTCCTATCCGTGACTTGAAATTGGAAATTTTTATAAAGTCGACGGTTCTTTGCAGTTTGCCGGCTGGCCGTGTGTGGCGTGGCAGCTCCCCCTTCCACCTCATCAGCTCTTTCGCCGTTCTTACTCGCGAACATTGCGAGAAAAAGGAGATGGTGGCGAGAAAGAAACACCGTGTATACGCCCACGTACTGTACACTATTAGATTATTTCAAAGTAAAATATGAACTTGGTTGAAATTTCTCTCTGTTTGGCGGAAAAAACTTTATCAAAGTTGTACCACGACCGCGCGTATAATGTCTCGGTTCTTGGTTGATGGGATTTCTGTATCCGTAATTCCGTATCAAACGAATGCAGCTCTCTTGTTCCATTCGTTCGTTCATTCTACTCCATTCTCTTCCTCAGCCTCAAACATATACGCAGTTACGCACGTTGATACTGTAATACTCGATTTCTCGCCTATTAAAATAATTATCGAATTACGACGCTGATTTAGTCAGTCGCGCCGTGTAATGTGATTTCTACGTGCGCTTCGTCGAGCTTTTTTTTTTGCTTCCTTTTTCCCAGCACATTCGCTCCATGTTACTTTGTTAGCTTTGCTTGTATTACGGAAAAGTTTTAAAGAGCTGTTTCACCTTATGCTGCTTTCTTCTTCACTCTTAAGTTATGTTTCGACGCTTTAATGGATTAAGCGATAGTTTCGAGTTTAATTAATTTTTCTTGTATGATAATTTACGATGCTAATCACATTTTATAGCTTACTTTGTTTTAATCTCGTATAGTATTCGGAGCTAAGTGGAAGTAGAAGTGGTAAGATGTTACGTGTGAGACGTGTACAGACCTCGACTCAGCAAGTTGCGAAATTACAATCGAGACTTTTTACCAAGTTTTGCCCAACAAACGTGTGTGTGTGCCTAGATAATCTGCTGGAGAGCATGCTGCTAGCGAATGCCTTGAAATTAACGTGCATACTTATGCGAGTATCTTCCTAGTTTCGTTTCAAGTTTTCGTTGGTTCGAACGAATGTGAGTATAGTTTCGATTCGATGTCGTATTTTTGAGGTGAATTACGAGAAAAACATTTTTTTTTTATGAGCGAAAAATTTCACCAAAAAATGATTTTTCAAGGTTTTCGAAATAATGAAAAAAATATAAATTATATTTTGCACAGTCATTGGAAGCAAAAGCAAAAGCAAATAGCAAAACCGGAAAAATCCCGAAAAACCAAAAGCAAAACCACAAGCAAAAGCAGGACGTTTG
>FIZT01005907.1:0-15346 GCA_900065295.1 Paracoccus marginatus
CTTTTCGGTCATTAGCAATCATTTTTTTCCAGAAAGCATTTATTTTGTCAAGTATTTTTAAATAACAATCTTCCTACAGTTGTTTTAGGAGTTTTTAGAAATTTTTCAAGTTTTCAAAAAATAATTCCTTTCATTTAAGAAAGAAAAAAGATTTTTTTTTTTAATAATATTTTTCCACCTTCATTTTTAAAAAAGATTTTGAATTTTTTAAAAATTTTTCTTAAGGGTTTAGAAAATTGATCATTTCAAGTACATAAGATAATTTTTAAAAAAAAAAAAAAAAAAAATGGGTATGATTTTCTTTTTCAAACAACTTTTGTAAAAAACTACAGCATTCGAGATTTCAACGATATCGTCTGCCAGACTGTGTTTTTCGTCCAAAAATCCGGCCAAGGTCAAGGTTCGGCGCGTAGAACACCCAAGGCCGACGTGCACTTAATTAAACGTTGACCAGGGTTTGTTTGTACTCGGTAAAAACATCCAAACGAGATTTATCGTATTCGAGTAGCGAAAAGTTTCGCACGAAAGATGAGAAGATTTATGTGTTTGCGGTGGCGAATGTTTTAATTAGCCGACGGTTTTTATTTTCATCCAATAGTACGTATATTTTCAGTAGCGAGGTGCAGATTCATCCTGCGTGCCTAGTTAATTTTTAGAAAATGTTAGATAAAGTACCGTCGCGTGTGTCGTAATGAACCGCGTTAATTTTTCTTGTACACGTGCACTAGTGTCTTCCTCACCTCTTCGCCGGGAAGGATAGCATTGGTTTGCTCTATAGTACGCAATCTTGGCGGTATTTTGTGGCGATGTGGAGTGCACGCAGAAAGATACAGGTAGGGATGAACGAGACTAGAAGATGAAGTAAATCCGTCGAGATGACGAGAAAAAGTATATATGGTATGGCTTTATGTAGCAGGTTGAAATTAGAAAACAACTCGGCAAGGGCCATATTCCCGGGAGCATTGGCTGCCGCAGTGCCGCTACGCCAATACCAACGTACATAATATACAGAAGAGAGACCATGATTGAGGCGGAATTTCTTCTCGCGTATTTTATAACCCGGCGTTAGGTACGTTACGTACAATGTACCTACATTCGCAGTTGATGTAGCTCATTAAGTTTTCAACGTGTGCAAGACGCCACGCTCTACGATTATACAAACTATATCAAGCGTATACGAACTATAAACTGCGAGATAAATTACCGACGTATTGCGGGTTATAAAAATTACACCTGCCCAAGTAGGTATATCAGTACACCACCACCTATGTATTTTAAAATAAAAAACCGCGTACAATAAAAGGTAGCGGAGAGAATGTGCACAGAGTACACACATGCATGATAAATACATACACGTACGAGAGTGAAATTATGATAAATTAACATCGTAAGTGGTGTTGTTTTTAATCAACGTGCTGCTGCTCGGTAATCACAGGCCCCCAGGTAAACGGTGCAAAATCAGTTTGTGCCATCGACTACGTCTCGCTCGCACGACGACAATGTATATGTAAATAATGGCCGGGAAAGTAGGTGGTGTACGTGGAAAGCAATAAATAAGGTATACGAGCGCGTTCACGTTCGCGTTTGGCTAAAGCGTGCTGCGAAAAGTTTACTGTGCAGGGTAAAGGCACGCGGTATTTATGCCCGGAAGGAGGTAACGTTCGGTGAAGTGTTGTATACTGTAATTCTAGTCAGAAAGCTGAATTTAGATATTATACCTGCGAGAGGAATAAGGCGAATACAGAGTTGGGTACTGAGGCAGAGAGAAATTCAGTAGGAAGGTATTCAATATTTTGGACAAAAAATTATTTTTAAAAAAATAATAAAAAACAAGATAAGGTGGCAAAATATTCATTTAGTTTTTTTTTTAATTTATAGGGTTTCCTTAAAACTGAAAATGAAACCCAAATATTTATTTATTTTCAAATTGAAAATTTTTTCAACCAAAAATCACAGTTTTTACGTATTTTTTTCTCTTGAAAATAGTCAATTACTACCCTTTTTGAAAACTTATATAATTTATTCATTTTAGAAATGACAATTCTTTCATTTTTTCAAAAATTAATAATTTATTGACAAATTTATTTGAAAAATTACAATTTTTTTACTTTTTTTCAATTAGAGGCTGCCAATTTTTTTATTTTTTCAAAGAATTACATTGTTGTCCGATTTTTGAAAATTATCAATTTATCTCATATTTTGAGAAAATGGTCATTTTTCATGTTTTTGGCAACTTTTGCATTTTTTCGAAAAATGACAACGTATTTTTTTTTTAATTGGCCGTTTTTCATTTTTCAATTGGTTGGTTTAAAAAATTGTCAACTCTTCATTTTTCTGAAAAATATATATTTCTTCATTTTTTTTTAATAACTTATTTTTTGAACTTTTTGGAAAATTACTCTTCTTTGGAAAGTGAATAATTTTTTCTTACTTTGAAAATTGTAAGCTTTCCCAATTTTTTTATAAGGTATCTCCCAATTTTTTGAAAATTTGTAATTTTTGGAAATTTGCAATTTTTTAGAAATTTGCAATTTTGAAAATTTGCAATTTTTTGAAATTTGCAATTTTTAGATATTCGTAATTTTTGGAAATTTATATTTTTTTGGAAATTTGCAATTTTGAATATTTGCAATTTTTTAGAAATTTGCAATTTTTCGGAAATTTGCAATTTTTTAGATATTCGTAATTTTTGGAAATTTATATTTTTTTGGAAATTTGCAATTTTGAATATTTGCAATTTTTTAGAAATTTGCAATTTTTCGGAAATTTGCAATTTTTTAGATATTCGTAATTTTTGGAAATTTATATTTTTTTGGAAATTTGCAATTTTGAATATTTGCAATTTTTTTAGAAATTTGCAATTTTTACAAATTTGCAATTTTTTGAAAATTTGCAATTTTTGGAAATTGGCAATTTTTGGAAATTGGCAATTTTTGGAAATTTGCAATTTTTTAGATATTCGCAATTTTTGGAAATTTGTAATTTTTTTGGAAATTTGCATTTTTTTGGAAATTCACAATCGTTAAATTTTTTTTCATTATTTAAAACATTGATATACCTACGTAAGTACGTTCTCTCATTTTTCTTGAAAAATTATGAATCTTTCATTTTATAGAAAAGGAAAATTTTATCGATGTTCTGAATTTTCCCAATTTTCAAGAATTTATTTATTTATATTTTTTTTGAAGAAGAAATAAGTACGTACTTCAAAATCAAAAATCAAGAATTCATTTTTTTTAAAAAACTGTTAATTTTCAATTTTTCAAAAAATTCAATTTAAAAAAAAAGTGAAATACCATCAAGTCGTGATACACAAAAAAGCATATCTTTTCAATTTATTAATCTCGTAAGTAGTTGTTTACGAATAAAAAAATACTCAACACCATGCCGTTACATAAGCTAAAACTTACGTACCTACATTTTTACGACGTAAAATAGGAAGAAAAAAATCACGCACAGAGCGACAACGTAGGGAGATTGGGGGAAACTGCTCGAAGGGAAAAATTCAAAACTCGTATATACGAGCTATAAAACTATACGCTGGTAACTTTTTGAAAACTCCTCTCATTTACACATTTGCTCGGTATATTCGAGTGGAGAAAAGCATACAAGTATACACTTCTACGGGATAAATGTTTTAAAAGATTTCTTTACGCCGGGTATTTTTCTCGCCTTCGTCGTTCGATAACGATACGGGAAAAAGACTTTTTTTTTCCACCGTGCCTAGGTATAGTACGTATAAGTAGTAGGTACGTATAGCGGAGTTTGTGTGCCAAACATTTGTAAAAGCTCTCATAAATAGATTTCTTGCATAAGAGTTTGGCGGATTTACGAATTAAGTCGAGAGAATAACTTAACGCGTGATAGCTTAGTGGAGAAGGAAAGTTTTTCACCTAATATGATTATACTCTATGTAATTACACGTCAGTGGAGAAAAATTGTGGGTTCGTCGACAGATATCCAAACAGGGGAAGGGGGTTGTACTATGCTGGAAAGATACGGGTTTACCTGAGAAGGCTGTGCGGGTGCTATGACGGCGCTCGATTATTTACGCCTTCGTGTGTGTTGTAGTAGTAAGTGGTATGGTGTGGCGCTGGCGAAGAGGATAAGGAAAAGGATTCGGCTAATAGCGCTTTTCTATAATACGTATATATTTAACTTAATCTGTAAATAAAGTTATTACACGAAGCGCGGCGCGTTATCCTTTCCTACACGCGTATAGTAAGTATAGTGTAGTGTACTGTATAACCGACTCGTATATACGTACCTATGTTGGGTTTCGTATTTCTGGCGTCGAAGAAAAATCTTATTTTGCTCGTTGATGAAGGGTTTTAACGTTGGCGTATCGCTGAATCGTAAATTCTTTTTTGCGATGAGAAGTTGGGATTTTTTTTCCATCTCGAAGAGCGAACGTCAGGGTACGCGGAGCAGTTTGCGAATCTGTTTCTGTTCAGTCGAACATTTTTATTGGGTGCAAATTAAAGTGAGATTTCACCAACAACGCCGAGGTTTACTTTTTCAAATTAGTGTAGACGGGTAGCCTTGAAAATTTATTCGATAAAGGTTCTTTTCCGCTTTCGTGTTGATAAATAAAGCCTTGTTTAGATTAGATTTCAGATATGGATGAAAATACCGAAAAAATTACCCTTTACGAGCGCAGATGAACGAAGCATTAGATATTCGCCGGAGGAAATTTCGATTCTAAGTATGCAACTACCTGAAAGCTTGGGATCCGTTTTCCGGGTTCGAATTTCGATTTCAAAGGATGATAATTTTTTTTCGAGTAATTATTTCAAACTTATTGAATAATCCAACGAATGAAGTTTGTGTACAATATACCTCCCCTCCCCCTTGCTAAAAAATAATTCCAGCAATCAGATTTTCAAAAAAAAAAAAAAATTGACCCGAAGGATCGATCCTTCAAAATACTTACTTGAGAGAATTTTCCTGCATCGAAGCTGTGTCCCTGTCTTCGAGAAATCGTATCACAACTTCCTTACTTTTGTGAAGAGAAAAAGTAATCGAAAGGACGACTCGGTGAAAAGATGAAAGCTCTGCGCCACGCGAACAGATTGCCAAGACGAACTTTAAAAGGTGCAGCGAAAGAGATTTGTTTCTGACAGTCGGACAACGTGCGTTGTTGAAGAATTAAATGTCCTCGCTGAGATGTCACCCATGGACAGACGGAAGAGAAGCAACGACGATTTATAGAGAAAAAAATTATACCGTACTCGAGTGTTCGTTTTATAAAAGCCGTAGGTATAGAATCGACCCAAAAACAGAGGAAACTATACGTATTTATAGTGAAATTCGACGAAAAATAATATCCTGCCTGGTAAGTATATTATACAGGTTGGTTTGAAAAATCTCTCAATTTGATTAAATTTCTGAAACAAGAATGAATCAGATGACAGTTAACTCAAAACCACCCATGTCCACGTACAGAGACGTATTTACCAATAGGCAGCATAGGCAATGCTTTTGGGCGCAACACTTTTGAGGGCGACAGTTGAGGGAAAAAAACTGAAGAAAGTATATTATTCTCAAGTCCAAATTGCCATTTTTTGTAAATTTTTCTTGAAATTTTTGCCCTCCCTTCGCTCGGGCTGTATCGTGTTTCGATTTTAGGATTATTAGGTTTACCCACACAGTAAAAATTACTTCAAAAATGACCTATTGGGGCTCAAATCTCCCATCCACTCAAAAATAGTCCATTCCGCCTATGTTCAACCGAAAAATTAGTAAAATCGTGTACGTAACTCCCCCCCTCCTAAGAAAAATGCATTGCCACGCCACTGCCTATTTTATGTTTCTTGAATCATTCAATTTTGAGGGGGGGGGGGACGGCGGCGTCACATTTGATTGCCTAAGGGCGCCGAAAACCAAAATACGCCTCTGTCCACGTACTACATTACACGCTAGATAAAAATGAAAGACGCCAGGTAATGAGAAAACAAATTTGGAAAACGCCTTCTAAAGAACAATTGAAAAATTCTGAAAAACAATCGCCAAAAAATAATTTTACAAAAATGAAAAAAGTTCAGAAAAATATTGAATAAAACTGAAAAAGCAAAAAAAAACTAAAAAAATGAAAAATGAAAAATGAATAATAAAAAAAAATCGAAGAAAAATTTAGAAAAATTTGAAATAAAACCAAAACATTTTTGAAACAACCCTTCCAAAAAGTTGAAAAACATTTGAGAAAAATATTTTTTCAATTCAAAAATTTCAAGATGAATATATAAGAAATAATTTTGTTGAATTTCGGAAAAGTAATTTAAAAGGTTGAAGAAATTGACAGAAAATATTGGGGGGGGGGGCAGAAAAAACAAGAAAAATTTTGAAAATGGAAACGAAGTGGTTATCTGGAAAAAAAATAAATTTTTTCGAGCAGAATTCATCTTTATGCAAGGAAAAAATAGAGCTTTTTTCACAGGTTTAGGTAAGGTCTTTCCTCCTCCCCCCTCCTAACAAAAATTTGAAAAACTTTCAAGCAATGAAAAATAATCTGGAAAATATGAAAAAAAAAATCCACGTCTGTACTGAAAATGCAATTCCCTCCTGGGTCATTCAACATGTTCAAAATCGAATTCAAGGTCACTTCAGGGATCGAAAAAATCAAAACAAAAATCACAATAAGTACTTTTCTCCAGTGCCTTCATCTATGTTCCTTGTTCAAGCAAAATCAGTAGAAAGCCGAGGATTTACGTATTATAAATCCCATATTTCGAAGCTGCTCAGCCTCCAGGGATGAAGTAAAAATCGCTTTATGTGCTACAAGTAAAATCATCTTTTACCGAGACGAATTGAATGGCATGAAAATTTTTACAAATTTTTGCCAGAGGTTTTTGACCCCTTAATCACAGTAAAAGTTTCGTAGCTGATTTTTCTGTACCCAATGTAGGTAGATAGATCGCCAAGAAAAGAACTAGAGATAACCTCAATTACCTTCCAATTTCATTACACTTCACGTAGCGGTATTATAATCCGTCTAAAGTAAACGCGAAAATTCTCCACCATCTTGAAACGTTTTCCATCCTGACGGTTAAATGGACTCGGTTAATTACACGTATTGAAAAGCTCGCCGGCTCGAGGTATTAAAACGGATTGATTTAATTAAAACTCTTCAAATAAGAAGGTGCGAGGGTCGAAGATTCGATAGCCGAGTATCATTTCGACGGTGTTTAGGTACTCGTGCAATAATTCTCACTCGGCCGTCGTACGGATTATTATTCGAATGTATGCGTACTTATCGGAGGTACTCACGGCTGAGAAATTTTGCACTAGAATGCGTCACCGGTTGACCGTTTCGCAGAGGGCCGAATCGTCGCGCGATATTGCGCTGGGATTGATTAATTTTACGAGCGACTGTACGCGTATACAGTATACACGTATGCATAGATACGTAGCTATGGAACATAGTAACAAATGCCAGCAGCAGAGAGCTGCTGGGCTGGACTTTTCTAATGTAGTTTGATTTCCTGCTATGATAGTATGGTTCAGTGAACCGATAATAATTACCAGGGGCCCGGTTGGAGCGGGCCAAATGGCGCTGGCGAATTTCATTGGGTTATTTTAATTTGGGTTTTAGGCCGCTCTGGTCTTCCGTCAGCCAAAATATTCCAATAGATTCGTAACCTTTTGTCTCTCTCCGCCTGACTCTTTTTCGCTCTGTATACATACGGTTTATATAATATAGGTTAGTCGAGCTCCGTGTTATATTGGTATATTTAAAACGCGAAGCAATTTTATCGGTCTTCTTTCGTTTGTCATTATCGCTATATGGGCTGATTGTCGGCTCTGGGCAGGTATTAAACGAGATCTAGCGCAGCTGACATGACGACGCGACGAGTTTGGCCAAAAAATGCGAATACGCGGTAACAATTTAATGACGCGACCGGCGCTGCGTTTTTGCCGATTTTGAATTTACAAAAGTAGAAAATTTCCACCCGTATAATCTCGTCATCCGTTTAAAAGGCCGACCAGCCGGGCTTTTCCGACCGAATAAATTTTTCAACTGTGGACGAAGCGCAGAGGACCGGACAACGTGCGGCCGACGCCATTACCGAATAGAAATGTTAATTTAAGTAGCTTTTAGGCGACTAATTTTAAAGGCAAAAATGGTCTATTTATATTTTTAACGTTATCGTGGTCATTGCCTTCGTCGTCGACGCGGTCGCCAAATATTTGGCGCATTGGATGATATTCCCAGAGCCCCTAGCACCTATAGTATAAATTCAGCCATGGTCTACGCAACCCGGTTAACTCCGGGCTCGATGCTTTTACGAGGTGTAGGGCAAGATGGTGCGACGGCTGGCGGGTAGTTTAAAATGCTCGCTGATACATTTACGGCGGTCGTCGGCGATTATTTACGCATTTCCTTATTGCTCGGTGTAGAGGTATACGCGTAATCAGCCCAGGCCCAATTGGGGAGCATTGCGCGAACGCGGTCGATTTTTGAAAATTCTTGCCCTTTATCGTCTTTCGATCCTTTTAACGCGGCGGGCAAATGAATTTCAAAGCCGAATCTTCGGTATTCATAAATCACTCGAACCTTCAACGCGCTTCGCTTATCTAGTCTTCAGACTACGTACAGGCCGCCCATCTCCGCCCGCCGCCCGACGCATATATACCTACACAGAGACACACGTGTAAAATGTACTCGCATCTCGCAGATAAGCATCTCGATCGTGTGTAAACTTTCCCAGCGACACACTAATTCACACCGAAAACGTTTACAAATCACTAACCAAGTGCGCGCCAAGATAAGGCGAATTCTTAATATTACACCGAGCTCGGCAAGAAAATCTGTCGTTTTCAACAATTAGGGTCGCCTAGCACAATAAATTGCGTTAATTCACGGAAAACTTTTCAAACCACGAATATGCTTTATTCGGTGAATTGTTTGAACTTTGAATGGTGTTGAACTTTACGAATTGTTTGTGATTTTCGCGTAGTATAGTGTACAAGCACGAATACGATTGATAAAGAGGGCGAGGGGGCGGCATAAGGGACGCGCGACGGCCTCTCTTTTTCTTCTTGTACTTACAAAAACCCTTTTCTTTGACGGTTCTCGGTCGGTGCGGCGACGACGACGTCGGTTCGTTCGTTGCCGCATCGTACGTATAAAAACCTTTTCTGTATGGATTTCTGTGTGTCTTTGGCCGCAAACGACGCGCGTATCGGCGTAAAGGGCTCGCGTACAACACGCCTTTTTCCCTATTATATTATAGTATATACGCGGCATGAGATAATTTAAATCGTCGAACAATATTTGTTCGTTAAATACTTTATTAAAGAAGGTTAAAAGCGAGCACTCCAACGACGTGTTTGGCTTTAGGGGTATACATACAGCATATACCTGCACGATGTCGCGTTGCGTTGTTGCTAGTATATGTAGATATGTGCTGCGTGTACCCTTATTAATCCGCTTTGCTATACGAATCCACAACCGAAAACTTGACAGTTTAATCTTATATCTTACAAAATCGTATCCGTACCTATATACTTAGTTAATGCCATTTTTGTAAGCAATTCGACGAAACTTTTCACAAACGTAGGTAGATACTTTGATCTCGATTTAGACATAATATACCGCAGGATAGAATTACCCGCGTTGATTTCACCTTGTTAGAAATGAACGCAGGCAGGGTGGGCTGTATAATTACCTGAGGTGATGAGATCAAGGAAATCAAATTTATGATTTATTTTTGATAAAATGGAATGAATATTTTTTTGAAAAACGTTTGTGAAAAATTCTTTAAAAATACCCAATTTTTTTCTCTCTTTTTTTTTTAATAAAACAAGTAAAAATGTGTTTTCTTCATTTAAAACTTATTTAATAAAAAATTGAAAAGCCGAATGAAATGAAATTTATCTACCTACCTATAAATATCGTGAGAATAAAAATATAAATTTTTTTTGAAAATTTATGCTCCTTTCTCATAAACGTCGTATTTTTTTTTTAATTTTGAAAAAAAAAAATTAAAAATCATTCGCAACGTGCAATCCAGAAAAAGAAAAGAAAAAAGTCTACCACTGCAATCACCATCCTTTCAGCTCTCATTTTTTTTTTGCATGACGAAAGAGCTCGAGTAAGCAATAGGATAGCATTGACCAAACAAACGGGCATAAAATTCAAAAATAGAAAAAATGGCTTTTGTTGAGCACCGTTAGAATTCATGCCAATTTCAAAAAATCAGATTTGAAAAATTTATGAATCCTGAAAAGTTGGTAAATTTGAAAAAATTTATTATTTTGGAAAACCTCGTCAATCTTAAAAAATTTGTCAATTTTGAAAAATTTGTCAATCTTGAAAAATTTGTCAATTTATCAATTTTGAAAAATTCGTTAATTTTGAAAAATCGGTCAAGTTGAAAAAATTTATCATTTTGGAAAATTTCGTCGATCTTGAAAAATTTGTCGATTTTGAAAAATCTGTCAATCTTGAAAAATTAGTCAATATTAGAAAATCTTTCAATTTTGAAAAATTTGCCAATCTTGAAAAATTGGTCAACATTGAAAAATCTGCCAATCTTGAAAAATTCGTCAATTTGGAAAAATATAGGTATCAATTTTGAAAAATCGGTCAATTTGAAAAAATTTATCATTTTAGAAAATTTCGTCGATTTTGGGAAATTTGTCGATTTTGAAAAATCTGTCAATTTTGAAAAATTAGACAATATTAAAAAATCTTTCAATCTTGAAAAATTTGTCAGTTTTGAAAAATTTGTCAATCTTGAAAAATTCGTCAATTTTGAAAAATCGGTCAATTTGAAAAAATTCGTTTTGGAAAATTTTGTCGATCTTGAAAAATTTGTCGGTTTGGAAAAATCTGTCAATTTAAAAAAATTATTAATCTTGAAAAATTAGTCAATATTAAAAAATCTTTCAATTTTGAAAAATTTGTCAACTCTGAAAAATCTGTCAATCTTGAAAAATTCGTCAATTTTGAAAAACCGGTCAATTTGAAAAAATTTATCAATTTCAAAAAATCTGTCAATCTTGAAAAATTTGTCAATTTTGACAAATCGGTCAATTTGAAAAAATTTACCATTTTGGAAAACTTTATCCATCTTGAAAAATTTGTCGATTTTGAAAAATCTGTCAATTTTAAAAAATCAGTCAATTTAAAGAAAATTATCAACCTTGGAAAATTTGCTAATTTCGAAAAATCTGTCAATCTTGAAAAATTCGTCAATTTCGAAAAATCGGCCAGTTTAAATAAATTCGTTAATTTTGAGAAATTCGTTAATTTCGAGAAATTCGTAAATTTTGAAAAATTTGCAAATTTGAAAAAATTTATCAATATTGAAAAATCTTTCAATTTTGAAAAATTTGTAAATCTTGAAAAATTCGCCAATTTGGAAAAATCTTTCAATTTGGAAAAATCGATCAATTTGAAAAAATTCGTCAATTTTGAAAAATCTGTCAATTTGAAAAAATTTATCAATCTTGAAAAATTTGTTGATTTTAAAAAATTTCATAATTTTTTGATTTTGATTTTTTTTTGTATTGTGATTAAAATTCCAAAACCTTGATTGTGCATATAATGAAGCTCCTTTCCCAATTTTCGGTTGCATAGGCTTTACTGTTGATCGCAACAATACACTTCGACAGCAAGAAACTCAACGGTTCAATTTTTTCCATTCTCCCTTCATTTTTGACGTCGCGACGTTCACGTGATCTACATATTGCAAATTCGATCCGTCTGTCTGCGTTCACGTTCAATTCAAACCATCCACATCAAATAGTAAAACACCCCTTTCGGCTCACCCGCATCCACCCACACATTTGACAATACTTCAAAAAGAACATCCAATTACATTTTTTCCATCTTCTCTGGTTTTTCGTTACAAGGCACAAAAAAAAAGTACATGACAGAGAGAGCGGTAAAAAAGAAGCTCACTCAATTACATCTAATTTACCAAGCACTGCTCGTCTCGGCATGGCGGCAAACGACGGAAAAAATTAACAATTCAAACGGTATACACTTAATGATTAACGATGAAAAAACATTAAATTAAATTACGTCGTCTTTGTAATGTTAATCCCAAATTGCGCCGGTTTTCTTTTTTATTTCCTCGCCAAACAGGACGACCGCCGAGGTACACAAAGCTCATCCCGAAACCCAAACTAAACTATCCGTTGCCTGTTTTGAATTCGGTATGAATATTTTTTTTTCGCCTCGCGCGTAGCGTACACTCGTCGCAGCGTAACAGCAGCGCAAGCATCAGCGGTGGCGTGGTAGCAGCAGACAACAAAACCGTACGTAGCGGCGTAGATGTACGCGGACACACAAATCTACACACATTTTAAACGTTCCTAAAATCTCGCGTATAACAATAAAAAGTCGAGTTCATCGCATAAATACGAACCGGAAATAAAGAACATGGTACGAATAAAAGCTCCTTTTTCATATTTCGCAGCATTAACGCGACACAAAAAGATCGCCCTCGATGTAAATGCTTCCATATACTGGTATATGGTTGGGGCCCGAACCGACGCGACGAGCGTGGAGCCGTGCTATCTTGCCCCTGTCGTTGTGCCCGTTTCGTATACAGATGGTCTTTTATATTTGTGTGTATTTCAAACAGTATATACGACAATTGCTTCAATAAATTCAACACCTGTACCTTTCTTCAGGCCCCGTTCGTAGTGCTCTTGAATATGTACGCGCTGGGTTAGCGTATTATACTAAAAAACGAACTCTCGGGGTCGTTTATTTTTGACAACGCGATATCATCGCGAATTTCACCATTCTATGTATACAAAACGCACGTCAAATATTCGCTAAAACTTGTACATCTCTTGCAAATACGTGTATACGTGTACGTAAAATAATATCATAAAACAAACGTACTATAGTTGTAAATGTATCGTAGCTATGTGTATAGTTATTTGATTACACACAATGTACGAGGTAACTAACCGCACCAACAATCATATAAATGCAGCTGCTGGTAATTTGTGAAATTTTATCACCTTTTCTGGCTGTTTCTCTCTTCCAAGCTACATCGAGTAAAAACACCTTGTATACAACATTGTAATATTGTACTCGTACTACGATATAGTACCTATTCGTCGAATTTACACGCATACGCTGAGTTCGAATCGTAAACACGTCAGCAAACCAATTGTCGCTCCGCGGAGTCGAGATTAAAATACGACGCGCACACGTACTGTACCCTACGATTTATGTATGTATGTATGTATACGATCGAGCATACAGCATTTTTACGACAACGTATCGCGTAGGTAAGGTACGCCAACGCACGGTAAATTTTATCGTCTTTCAGGAGATTCGATGACGACAAAGAGACTCTCCGGCGTAGGCAATTCAACCCCTTGGCTCGTCTTGTGCGCAATCTTGAATGCGAACCTATACACAGGACGAAGCGCACCCATATAGACGCATCATACATGCTTATGTATTTATCATACGTTCATAAAACAGCCCAGTTTGTATGGCTTACTTTGCCAGGCTTAGCTTATATGAATACGAAATGAGAACCATTTGAATAATGCTGCTCATGTTTCTCTAATGAAGGAAACTCCGCATCTGCGTGTCTCGCTCGCACCTACCTATACCTATGCTGCTTTCATCTGGCCAACGTTGAGTAATGTATTGTAGCACGATGCAGCTCCCCCTCTTTCTCTCTCTCGCCCTCCTTTTTACCGGCTCCTTTCTTTATCGCGTCCGCTACACTGCCACCATCTGCGTGCATCTTTCCGTCTTTCTTTAATACTACCTTACTCCATCTTCTTACCGCGTCCTTGCTCAAGAAAATGTGCTTCTATTATGAGAGCAAGACGGGTTTTCTATGTTACGCCGCAACACAACTCCCCTCCACCCGGTACTCTACCTCTGGCTCGAAAAGCGGTAGTACCCTCATCGTCGTCGCTATACGCAGCCCTATTTTCTCGATTGAAATTAATAAATAGAGGTAAACGTTTTATTAAATGGATCGTGTGCTATCGCAAATAAGCTCGCCAGAAATCATCGTTCGTTGGATGAGAAAAAATTGTCCGGAATTGAACGTTTTTTGCATTTTGTTAAAAATTGTTGAATATTTTTTGAAGAACATAAATTTCGCCTAAAATTTTGCTAAAGAGTAATTTCTTGCCATCAAAAGATTTTTTAAAAGCCATTTTTTCAATTTGAAAAAATAAAATAATACTTTCGCTTGTTTTTCTCCAATTTTTATTGTTAATTTTATTTTAATTTTTCATTCACTGTTTTTCTCAAGAAAAAGATCATAATAATTTTTTGGTTCAAGAAATGTTGAATTTTTTTAGAAAAATTGAAAAGTTGAAAATTTTCAAAAATTAAAAACTTGAAAAAAATTGATTTTGAAGGATTTATTTGGCTTAAAAAAATGACGAATTCTGAAAAATTGAGTAAGTTTGGAAAATTAAAAAAAAAAAAAAGTAATTCTAAATAATTGAAAACTTCATAAAATTTATTTCGAGAAATTGATAACGTTTGAAAAAATAGCTAAAATGTTGGGAAATTGACTTTTGAAATTTGGCAAATTTTCAAAAATCAAAAAAGTATAAAGTGCTATAAAATTGAACTTTTATAAAACTGATTTTAAAAAATTGACTACTCCAAAAAATGACCAATTTTGGAAAATTGACAAAGAAAAAAGAGAAAATTAAGTTTTGAAAAATTAACTGGCCTTCAAAGAATGAGAAATTTCAAAACATTGAAAAAAATTGAAAAATTTTACAAAATTTATGATCTACAAAAATTACGAATTTTGAAAAATTGATAAATGATGAAAAGCTAGAAAATTTTTGAAATGCTGAAAAAGTTCAAAAAATTGAAAACTTCCAAAAAACCATTTTCGATGCTTCCATCTTTCTTTAATAGGTACCTACCTGTTTTTTAAGAAAATCTGTTCAATACTTTGGGTAGGGTGACAATGAAAATGGGATTTTCACAGTTTTGAAATCGCTCACCCCCTAAAAATGTTCATTTGTACGAATGAAAATTATTCCCAAAACCCCACTCCTCTGAGTTGAGATTAACTCGTGCCACAGGGCACTCAAAGTTGGGGACGCGACGCCCGAGCGCGTTCGATGTTACCTCGCCACCACACGCGGTGGTGAAGTTTTCTGCGCACGGGCCACATTATGAGCACATCCTTACGTCCTTTATGTGTGTCGAGGGAGGGATAAGTGTTCAAATTACTCAATAAGGAATTGTTTTAGGTTACCTAGGATATATCTATTCGGTTCCAAAAAATTTTCTCGTGATTTCATGACTTTTAGAAAAACTTGTAATTTTTGCGATTTTTTCACATTATTTTCGATGTTTTTAGCACGAAAATCGGTTCTTAAT
>FIZT01005915.1:0-13114 GCA_900065295.1 Paracoccus marginatus
TGTAGCAAACTATTTCCGTGTGTAGCAAGTCGCTACATAAGCTATATGAAGGATGCCACCACTGAGCAAGTGGAATATTTTTTGACGATTGAAAATATAATATAGGTGGTACTCGACTCATTGTGCTGAAGATCTACCACCGAGTGGATCAGCAGGGGGTGGAATTCGAAGGTTATTTTCTTTTTTCGTAATATAAAAATTTGGTGGCATCGAGCACCCACTCGATGTAGGTACTCGCGCATTGATCGCTGCAGAGTATGACGTGATATTGAGAGATTGGCGTAGGTACTAACGTAAAGGGGTGAGTAGGGTGAGTAGCACGTATATATGGTAGCGAGAGAGCTTATCTGTGCGGCAGGCGATGAGATGCTGGTGCGGTAGTGTATAGTTGGAGGTATGGTATTACGATACGTATACATATTCGTCGATGGAAATGGTAATATGTACGCGTCAAAGTTTCGAATAATTACGTCCAAGTGTCAGACTAAACGTATGGCCGATAAAGATTGCGAAAAACAATAAAGCGCTGGCGTATAGGCCGACACACACGATACGTACGTATGATAAGAGCGTCGTGACGCGCTCGAGGGGTTAATATACCGACTACGACGACGTACGGACGATTAAAGCGTACGCCAGATGGTAAGCCTCGGTGGCGACCGCGCCACGCCGCGCAGCGTCGTGGCGGCGGCGGCCGGTGCTCTCAGCAGCGAGAAAGAGAGAAAGAGAAAAGGGAAAAAAGGGGTGCCGAACAGTTCATTATGCGTATGTAGGGTAAGTATTTGTGTCTTTTCGTATACACCATACATGGTATGCTATACCCGCGAAGAGAAATCCCCTTAAACTGTTTATTATGTCGGCGGACAAACGTTAAACTGCTGTCAATCAGCATTTACATTCAACAATTATTTATACCGCTTATAAGAAGGCGAACGATTCGCAATTAATTCGATTCAACGAACGTTGATTATTTGTATGTAAACGAACCTCCCTAACGCGCGATTATTTCTTTTTTATTTAGTTCGCCAGTTCGCACCCGCGACGCGAGGCGACGCATACAAAATAAGTCTATGTGTACCCGACTCGCCTAATCAAGTGTACGTACCCGCGTCGCGCCCCCTGCCATGCCTGCCTAAGCGTTTTTGCTTTCTTTTTTTTTGCAGAAAGTGCTCTGCTCGGCTGGCTCGGTATAGCGTGTTGTTAGGTGTCCGGAAGTAGACGTTTGACTCGCTGTGAGCGTTTACCGCACCGACTCGACAGCGGCACAGGTGCATTTATACGCCTTTACCTACATGTATAGGTAAATCTTTTGGCGCTTTTTTTTTATTTATATAAAAAGTCATTCGTGATGCTCGAACGATTTACACTCTCACGCACATAGGTAGGTACATAGGTGGTTCTTCAAATATGTTAAAGGTCGGAAGGAAAAACCTACCTTATGGTCTCTTATCTTCTCGTTTGCCTCACCTGTTCTATAAAGAAGAAGAAGGGAAAAAAAAGGTGCTCGGAAAAGATAAGGTCGAAATTAACTACAAGGATCAACGTCGCTCTAGCCAGCTAGCGTTGATCCTTCTTCTCAAATTACACGCGGTTAGCTTCAGAGAGGATGGACGGATCATGCTGTGGTTAGTGGTACCTCGGGCCCCGGTATATTAGGTAGCCTACATAAGAGTATATGGTAGGACTCGTCGATATACGTACGCGCTGTACAGTCGCGTTCGATAATAAAAGTAAACTCGATAATGGAATGAGTTAGCACTTAAAAACGCCTCGCCGCCGACGAAGCGGAGGTCTTATATACATATAGATAGATATGTATGGAAAAGCAGACGACGCGACTCGACTCTTATAATAGTAAAGCGAATAACGTAAAACGATATCTGGGATTTATTAGAGAAGACGGGTAAAGATATGGGATAGAGCGAGAGGCGGACTAAAAGCGCGCATCGAGTGAACGCCGTCGTCGTCCTGCAACTCTCCAATGTTTACTCATACTTTTAAATACTCGTCGCAGCATAGAAAAGCCATCAGGCTAAAAATTTTACAGCGTGTATGATGTTGACGAATATGGCGAATTTAGACATCTCCTCTCGTCGACCTGCCATTTACGTTAGCTAGTTTTTTTTTATATGTGTATGTACAATACACGTTAGGCACGACGACGAAGTGTGTGTGTTGATTCTCGTAGTATACGTACATACGTGCCTACTCGTTTATCGTGTAACATCGACGTCGAATATTCGTATGTATGCGTATATAGGATAGGTATGAGGTACTCAAACCTTCTCGTCGCCATATTACCATCAGCAGCGAAGTTATTTCACAATATTCCCGAATACAGAATGTCGTCGTATACGTTGTACGTACGTACGCCCAGCGTCGTTCTATTTGCTCAACCTTATTTCAAAAATGTAGCGAATATCGATTAATCGTTTCGTTTCGATACACCCTCGAATATTCGTATGGAGGTACGCCGAGTGTACCACTACCTACATATATTACATATGTGCCTATGTATACTTGCCTGATTTTTACGTTACACATGTCGATGAAAACTTAATGGTAAGCGTCGCCTAGGTTCTGGCAAATTGGCCTTCGTTTCTCACTTTTTTTTCACGTGGAGCTTATTGACAAACTCTAAGTAACCTTGGAACTTTTCCATCAATTCGTATTGAAGTCAAGTTTTGGAGTTTGATGACTCAGAAATGTGGCTAAAAATTTCCCTCCTTCCAAGCCCATCCTTTCGCATTTCTCTCTCTCCCTATTGAGATCAGTAAAAATCGCTGGGAAAAAGTTAAAATTGCAACATAGGCTAATCAGTAAAAAAATTAACTAAAATTTCGGCGAATTCGTACCAATTTTTCAGCAAATTTTTCTAATTTTCAAGTAATTTTTGAAACATTTACTGGAAAATCTCATTGATTTTTTCACTGATTTACCTGTGCTGCCAATCTGACTTCTTTTTCAGTGATTTTCACTGATTCCGATTAAGAGAGCTCCGAATTAAGTGAAAACATACGTCGGTTTTGAAAAAAATTTTCGAAGAAGTCGAATTGAGAGTGATCGAAATCGAAAATTTATTCGATTTCTCGAAATTGAAAATTCATCCGATGACTAAAATTGGGCCTTCGTCTACTTACCACTATATTGGAGTTCTTCGACGAATTTTTGGGGGAAAAATGTCCGCTATTGCAACAGTCGGAGAGGTGACTTTTTTCATGTTTCGAGACTGCTACTGGTTAAATATGACGGGTTCCGCGGTCTGAGTGCAAGAAGTACCTAAATTTCAAGCCCCTAACTTGAAAATGACGTCGGACCTTTTTTACCTGGGGGGGGGGGGGGGGGGGGGCGCAAACGAGAGGATTGAAAAATCAAAAAAGTTTGAAACTGGGATCAATACCCTCTCTTTTAGAACCAATGAAAATTTAATTTCACTGACAAAAATCAAAATTGCGCCACAGGCAAATCAGTGAAAAAAGTGAAAAATGACGGATTTATTTCTAGTGAAAAGATGGCAATTCTTTCCGGCGAATAAATGACAATTTTTTTCCTAGCGAATCTAGTGAAAAAGTTCAATTTTTCTAGTGAAAAAATGACAAGTTTTCTAGTGAAAAAATGACAAGTTTTTTTTGGTAAAAAAATGACAATTTTTTTTGATAAAAAAATGACAATTTTTTTTTGATAAAAAAATGACAATTTTTTTTTGATAATAAAAAATGACGATTTTCTTTTAGTGAAAAAAGGGCAATTTTTCTGAGGAAAAAAATCACAATTTTTTCTCTTGTGAAAAAATGATAATTTTTTCTAGTGAAAGATGACAATTTTTCTAGTGAAAAAGTAAAGATTCCTTTGTGAAGAAGCGACTGTTTGTATAGTGAAAAAATGACCATTTTTTTCTAGTGAAAAAACGACCCATTTTTTCTGGTGAAAAAAATTACCAATTTTTTTCTAGTGAAAAAATGACCAATTTTTTTCTAGTGAAAAAATGACCAATTTTTTTCTGGTGAAAAAATGACCAATTTCTCTCTAGTGAAAAAATGACCATTTTTTTCTAGTGAAAAAATGAACCATTTTTTTTTTCTAGTGAAAAAATGAACATTTTTTTCTAGTGAAAAAGTGACCAATCATTTTCTAGTGAAAAGAAGACCATTTTTTCTAGTGAAAATGACCATTTTTTACCAAATTAAAAAATGATTATTTTTTCCTAATGAAAAAATGACCGATTTTTCTAGTGAAAAAATGACAACTTTTTTAATGAAGAAAATGAAAAAATCAGTGAAAATTCGCCGAAATTTCACTAAATTTTTCCCTGATTTGCCTGTGGTGCAATTTTGCCTCCTTTTCCAGGGATTTCCACTGATTCTATAATCTTGAGAAAGTTCAGATTTTTGATTTTAATATTTATCTATCTAAGTATTTTTCAGTGATTTGATCAATATTTTTCCATTTTAAAAAATTACATTCAAGTTTTGATTTCAATATCGAGTCGTTTTTTTCGATACACATCGATCTCGTTTCGATTTCGAAAAATCGATCAAATTTTCTTCAATTTTGACGAATCAGCGAATTGTCGATTTCGGCTATTCGATCATGTTTCGTCCAATGTCCCGTATATTTGGCGAACGTGTTCGATTCAAATAAATAGAACAATTTTCTGCTTTCGACGTCGAGTAGGTAAATTTTTCAATTATTTGGACGAGAATCGTTAAATATTTGATCGAATTACGAGCCTGTGTTCTGCGTTCCAAATTTCGACGTCGTCATCGGCAATTCGGCATTGCTGTACAAACGCCCGATGACAGATAATCGATGCGTACTTATTGCAATTTATGTACGTGTTGTGTGCCCTTGTTAAGTACATACATACTGCGAGCCAGATTTACTATGCGTTAGCATAAAGGTACATACAGCAATGCAAAACGCAGGCGGTACACAATGAGCGTGTAGGCACCTACGATTTTATTTGCCAGCCGTATACCTAAACCTATAGGTACAGTGGCATCGTGTCAACATCATTCGGTCGTTTCGTATAGGTACATACGACGATGGAAGAATTATTCGGAGTGAAAAAAACGCTCAAAAATTACGATCATAAAATTGATAAAAACAAGAGAAAACAACACAAATTCGAACGCGATTAAATAGTTAATATTTACTTTAACTTAAATATGTAAAGCACGAGCTGCTATACGGCAGATTGTCGAAAAAGTTATACTTCGTATACCTACTGCACCGTGTGTGACGTTTTTATGTAGCGTAGGTATATGAGCACACACATGGAAAGTGTTTCACTAAGTACATACGTATAGGTATGTACCTAGGCTGGTACATCATACATTTTAAAAGTGTGTGCGAATTACGAATAAGTGTAGATATATCTCGATACGATACGATGCACCTCCCTGTAGGTATACGTGTGTTGTGTAGGTTTAATGTTTGCGTTTAGCTTCTGTGTAATGGATATATAAAACGTTCGTCGTCGTCGTCGTCGTCGATAGGTATATTATGTATACAGTATGCGTACATACTTACATAGGTGTACATATGTATAAATAACAAATATTATTACAAGTCGTTAAGGTGTCGAGAGAGAGAAAGAAAATTTCATATGGGTATGTAGGTACAGTAGACCGCTTGTCGCGAATTTTCTACTCCCCTGCCGTCTGATGTGCGATGGCGGCGGGCGGCGCCGATGATACTTTAATTTTTTTCAAACCGATATCAAATATGAAATATTTGTATACCCGCCAGTTGAATAGCGCAATCATACGTACCATACCTCATACTTGTACACTGTATAATGTTATGTCGTTACGTGTGCGTAGTGTATGATTGTGTACAGTGTACACCGCGCCGCGTACACAAGCAGCAAAATATTTATTTTCGGTTTAAATTCAATTATTTGCTTATTATACAAATATAAACACCAATATTAACAAGAGTATGTACAATTATTTATTGTGTACTTATTTAATTACCGAGGCGGGCGCCGCGCCGGTTGTTATACTTAAATAACGAAATGAGCGCTAGTACCTACTCTATAGTTTTTAATTTATACACACATACTTGTGCGAAGATTATACTCGGGCTGGTGCACTTTTTTACGACTGCTCGCGCTTAATAGACATATTTACTTTTTTTCTTCACTTTCATTTTTGTTTGATTATTTGCTTTATAAAAGTGGTAAATAATACTCGTCTGTCTTATAACCTCTCTCGCTAAACACTTACTTACGTTGCAGTCATAGTATACCTACTCGTATTAGGACCGCCGCGCCGTGTATCAAACTGAAGAGATGCCCTCCCCCTCCGCGCCCTGTCAATGTCTCGAGTCAATTGCCAGCCATCAGCCAGCCGTAGGTACAGTACAGATATTATACGAATTCTGCCTTATAGGTTAGATTTCGGCCAGTCGCCCATGTAGGTCTTTGTACCTTTATGTTATACCTAAATGTAGACGAAGTTGGTGTTGTTGTACGTACCTACCTACCTATCTACGTAATAAGAGTCAGCAGTAGCACCAGGTTCAGGTATATCATACGGTGCGAGATGGAAAAACTAAACTGCCCCGGCTAAATGTGCTAATTTGCCAGACTGGTTCTTTTTTTTCATCTTCTATTAGGTAGATATGACTGTATAGAAGTACTGCACCGCACCTCGATTAACGTACACCTTTATTAGACCGACTGTAGGTACAATCGCGTACGTGTTAGACGCGTTGAAAGATTACTGTCAGAGAAAGGTAGTATAGCTTCGTTATCGTGTTTGACTTGTGTGTGCGACGCGACGTACGTAGACCTACCAGATTCGTATTGTTTCTATCAGGTATTGAAGCGTCGACTGTCGAGGTACATAAATTCATAATAAGTATCACTAACGTGAAACTGCTGAAAAAAACATATTTTTCTCTTTTTGGTGTGGTAAAATGTAAAGGCAAAAAGAAAGATGATGTTTGGGTGCGGTCTGAAAAATTTGATCGAAAATGGGAATAGGCCAGAAGTTGACGGTTGACCCTTCCCCCTCTTCCACCTCCTACTCTCCTTTTAGCCATATGATTATTTTTTTATCAATTTTTTTTATTTCTGTATTCGTTGACAACTCTCTCAATCTGGAATCAGTGAAAATCATTGAAAAAAAGATCAGAATTGCAACGCAGGGGGATCAGTGAAAAAAATCACCGAAACTTCGGCGAATTTATACTGATTTTTTAGTTATTTTTGTAATATTCAGTGAAAAATCAAATCAGTGAAATTTACTGAAAACTCGGTGAAATTCACTGAAAACCCAGTGAGAATTCACTGAAATTTCAGTAATTTTTTCACTGATTACCCTGTGCTGCAATCCTGACTCTTTTTCAGTGGTTTTCACTAATTCCAGATTGAGAGAGTAATGTAGATTTTTCTCGGTTTGTTTGTTTCAGACGGTACCTCCTACTTCATGGATAAACCTCAGTGAAGATACTTAAGTATTATGAATTTGATATTTCAAGGTAATTTCATCAAATTTTTGAACTGATACTTTTCCGGAAATTCCTTCACCGTTTATTAGGTGGAAAATTATTTTTTGAATTCATTTCGAGAATATTCGTCGATCGCGTTGATCGAAATTATCATTTTTTTCATACTTATGCGCTGAATTTTTAAAGTATTTCACAATTTTTGATCCAAACGTAAATTTTTTTGATGAAAATTTGGAGTCAATTCCCCCTCCCCCACTCAACAATTTCCTTTCATCCTCACTCAATTCAATATTCTTTCACGAAATCTTTCCCGATTGAAAATTCATTATTTCTGTCGCTCCAAGGTTACCAAGCTCAGTGATTCTCACTAAAATCAGTAGTTTTTCAGCTTTATTCAAAGGTCAGTGATTCTTGAAAATTTCAGTGATTTCAGTGTGTGATTTTTTTACTCAGGAGTGCTAGGTGTATTGGTTAATTTTCAGTGATTTTTTGTGATTTTTGATGAAAAATACTGTTGAAGGACAGTCATTTATGGCGATTTTGACATTTTTGGCATTTTTCATTCATAGTGATTTTAGGTAGCGATTATGAGTCAAGTTGGCCGAGTGGTAAAAGTGATTTTTAAACGATTTTTTTAAGACTTTTTTTTCGTCTTCTTAGGGTGTTTTTCACTTTTTGTGACTTGAGTCACTTTTGGTCACTTTTCACGTCAAGGTCGCTTTGGTGACTTTTTCTCTCAAAAGTCACGTTTTCTTCGCAATTTCAAGGCCAAAATTCAAATTTTCAAGTAGAAATTGCAATTTTTTCAAAAAAAAAAAAAAAAAAATCTCAAAATTTTTGCTTCGCTTGGGCCTTATTGTACCTTAGATATGTTTTGATAATTTTGGTTTGAAAAAAAATTATTTGCTTTGAAAATGACTTTTTGGGGCTGAAGCTCTTCCCCTTCCCCCTTCCAATAATTATGGAACACTTTCGACTGCGGTTTTGCCATCGTATCTATACTCTAATGGTTCAATGACGCCTAGATGTGAAAAAAAAAAATTGAAATTAAATTTCTCTCAAAATGGTTAATTGTTCATAGATATATGTATACTTATTATTCGTATAATGTACAACTGGTCCATTTTCTTTCAAATATAGGCCATTTTTTGCAATTTGGTATTATTATGTTCTCCCCCCCCCCCCCCCCCCCTTCCCCCCCCCCCCCTCCGGCAGCAAAACACTTTTTTTGGTGAAAAATTTAATATTTATGTATTTTGCTCTTAAAAATTCAATCGATTTGGGGAAAAATTTCCGTAAATGGTCGTTTTGAGTGAAAACCAGCATATTGTGGTAGTTTCGATCAACTTTTTTCTGTCTTCAAAATATAGGCGGATCTATGGATGGGTCTGATTGAGCCAGGTCCTTTAACAAAAATATTTAGCCCGGTCAATTTTTTCCGAACAATTCGAAAAAAATTCTTCAAAGTTTGGAAAAAAATAACATGGAAAAATTTATAGCACGGTAAAAATTTAAATTATAAAAAATTTTGTAGAAATTTGAACATTTTCTAAAAATAAAAAATTGTATGAAAATAGAAAATTTTTTGAAAATGGAAAAATCTTGAAAAATTGAAAATTTTGTGAGATATCGAGAATTCTCTAAAAATGAAGAACTTTGTGAAAATTGAAAAAAAAAGTCAGAGCTGAACAGCTTAAAATTTTCAAAATGAAAAAAATTGAGTTTCCCTTCCACTGTAATACATATTCCACCACCTCGGCACCTTTCATTCCAAAAAAAAAACAAAATTCAATCTTTTTGCCATCTCGGCTCAAGTTCAGTCTTTTGTGCCCCATTGCAAATTTTTTCCATATCATTTGGGGAAACTTTTGAAAAAACGTAAAAAATTACTCGAATTGAGATGCTCTGAAAAAAGCGAATGAAGCAAAAAAAAAAATCAAAAAAGGTGTGTTTGATTAATACGAAGTGTGCTGAACCCATTTCTGCAAAAATTCTCTCAAAATAAATTTCACTTTGAAATTCATTAATTTCTTAAAAGAATTTTCCACTTTATTCGAGTGAAACGGTCGCGTGGTAGAGAAAGGGGGTTGGAAAATTGAGGGTGGAACGTAAAGTGAAGTAATTTCGTAAAAATCATCTTTCATCTGGTTCGATTTTTAACTGCAATTAGGAAGGGTAATCGTATAGAGTGAGGGGGGTCAGATTCTTACCACATTGTTTGAACGTGAATATGCAAAGTTTATGCTCTACCCTCGGTTAAACTTGGAAAAAAGAATACCTAGATTCCTCCCTCTTACCAAATCAGAAATCAAATTCCCTAGATGAAAAAAAAATCCACCAACACTCAAATGTATATGCATACCTATAGAAAAATCGTGAACTTTCGCACGCAAAAAAATTACATATACAAATAATGTAAGTAAAACACCTGTAACTCGCTTCCAACCGCACATATCTATCTAGCAATCAGAAAATTCGCTGCGAGATTTTTTTCTCGCACAAAAATCTTGAAAAAATAAAGAGAAAAAGTACGTGTAAGTAAATATGACGCCGACGTGAGGATTTTTTTCTCTTTTTTTTTTTATCGGTATACCTAAAAATGAACTGGAAAATGGAAAGCGTACTGTGTTCCTATTCCAAACGAGTAGATAAAACCGAGTTTTTCCCTCAGCACCAAAACAAATGCGCCGAAGACCTAATATTTTGTATACGTAGATATACTTATGCGAAAAAACCACACACATTGTTATAACGAAGAAATGGAAAAAGGCGCTATCTTTTTTTTTTTCAATATATTTTCATGCCTATACCTAATCTTTGTACGTTCTACTCGCTTATGGGTTTGTTGAATGTTTTATCGAGGCATTCGCGAAAATAAAGTTGGATGGAAAATAAACAAAGATGGATCTACATACATACACAGATAGATGGATGCCTGTGCTTTCTATTGTACCTATATTCGCGACGAGTGAAACTAAAAATTGAAATGATGTTGCTTTCAATTTTGCGTTGCGTTGTAGTCTAACATAGCGAGTGTGGGTGTTCGAAGGGAAGCCACGTACGAGGCTATAGTGCGTTGTATTCGCGTTGAAATTGGGGGAAAAAATTCAATGCGATGCGAATCGAAGATTTCTCGTGAAATTGTGTGGTTTTTTTTCGTCGAGCTCTGCTCTGAATTTTAGTCAATTTTTTTGATCTCGTCTACGTACAAGTACATGCATATACCAGTTATAATATGTATACTGTACTTATGACTGAACTCACTTATCGAAGTAATGACTAACGAGTGTATAAATAAATTACTTACCTGTACTCGTCGAGTTGAACGCCCCCCTTCCCCCTCGCTCGTTAGCTCGCCTTCTTTTTGATTCGTGGAAAAAGTGAAATTTCAAATTATTACGAAATCTCGACTCGAGTGTATACCTACCTCTACCTATAGGTAGGTCGTCGGTGTGATGGTGACGACGAGGACATTACGACCTATGACGAGTCGTATTTGAATTTTTATAATGAGCTTCTACACGCTAATCTCGATAAGAAAGCGGAAAAGGGCTGTTTTTTTTTTTCCTACACATTTATACACAGCGCTGCGCGATAAAACTGGGTAAATATTTGCTTATTTTTGAAACGAGAAAAACGTTAACGTGAATTTCTCATATCTACGTGCTGTATATTAAGCTCTAGCGCGTCATAAATATAAATATTTCGGATCAAAGTGTATTACTCGAAAAAAAAAAAGATAAGAAACGACTCGGATGGTATGGTAGTTCGTGAGCATCGTGTGTCGCAATTACGATGTACGTATACTTGACTTGTACTTGTAGTTGTGCATATCTTCTACGTATATAGAGCGAAGAGACGTGTGAATTTTATATGAAATTATAATTTTCCAAATCCTGGCCGCCTTTTATCACTTGCATTGCGGCGAGTATTACCAAATTGATAACGAGGCGGCGGCGGTGCTATCTTATCTCTCGCCGCGGAAGGTTTATTTTTCGTATGCCCTTTCAGACCAGTCATCGAGTCGATGTGGAGTGTCGTCGTTCCTCTTCTGCTTCGTATAGATACGTACATATAAGTCCATAGATTAGTACACCTACAGTATCTATAAATGTACGTAACCCGCCTGCCTTCACGGTTGATCCTGGTGTGAAGCTCGAGTACCTACCTACGTCGTCAGGTCATATGAAAGCTCATCGCGAACGTCCATTACATTGCGAAATGCAATAAGTTTTTCATTCTACTCGTACTTCCACGCAGAAGGGCAGCCACCTTACGTATACAGCTACATATACATACACATAAGCGTCTTTCCCCGGTATCTATGAATACAAATACGTTTGCATATTATACCTACACCACACACACACATGTATCTACGCGAATGTGAACCGTGCAAAACTCGTCGTTTCACGGTTTAGTTAATCTTCTGTGTACGCGCCTTATCAAATTCAAATATGGAAAAGCCGCGCTGCTGGTTAATTGGTAACCGCAAAGCTGCACGGCCCGAAGTATCCCATTAAACGAGACACTCTTACTCGTAATGTACTACCGCACCACCGACCGTAGCCTACAAGTTTAACCCTTTCGACGAGCGTTTTATCGCCGCCCAGGTCTCGCCCTGATGCTGCGTGAATTTACCGGAACGAATTATACAATTAGAATATTACGCTCGCATAATATTTGGTATGCGAATAATGTTGTTTGTTGCTCTTTTCGAATGAAGTACCTACAGCGTTAGAGGGTTGGTTTTGCACCTTCGTGTATGGGAATGGCGCGAGTAAGTATGTGCGGTTTTGTTGAAAAGATGCATTGCGATGCGAATTCGGATGTAGGTAGATATTGAATTTGCCTAATAGGCGGGCTAACCTGTTGAAAAAATTTTCCCTTCCTCGAATGTTTTCAATTTTGTTCATCCGAATTTCCGACTGTAATTTTTAGAAAATTTTATGTCTTTTGTTAATAGTTTTATTTGATGGTATTTTCTAGAGAAAATTCAATTTTTCAAATTTTACAACGGCTCATACCGCCTGCACGCGAATAAGGAGCAAAATTTCTCATTCTTTTCGATTTTTCTTTCATTTGTCAATCTTACAAAGTTTTTCAGTTTTTTTTTTTTTTTTTGAAGGGGTACCGGCGCATATGATAGGTGAAAATGCCCCAGAGCTGAAATTTGAAACTAACCGATGGTATTTGCTTCTTATGGTCTGAAAACCCTGTGGTAAAAATTTCAGCCCCCTACCCCTCCCCTACCCCTAGTTTTGGGGCAAAACGTTATTTTTTTCAACTTCCCCATTGAGAATTTTCATTTTCGCGAGTTTTCAACCGATCTTTTTCAAACTTGCATGAATGGTACACTACATCAAGGGGTATTACAGGGTGGTGCCAAAAAAAATTTCGACCAATCTTTTTTAGCCGAAACGCCTGTTTGAAAACTTGTCACATACGAAACCTCACTACAAAAAAACCAACACCAGATTCGCGTTCAGCGGGTCAAATTACCCCCATAACCAACATTTGGGCGATCACAGTACTTAAAATTTGAAAATTGACATTTTTGTACCAATTTTTTCTAATTTCTGAAGGAAAATTCAGATAAAAATGTCAATTTTCAAATTTTAAGTACTGTGATCGCCCAAATGTTGGTTATGGAGGT
>FIZT01005924.1:0-11709 GCA_900065295.1 Paracoccus marginatus
CTGTCTGTCTGTCTGTCTGTCTGTCTGTCTGTCTGTCTGTCTGTCTGTCTGTCTGCCTGCCTGTCTATCTGTCTATCCGTGCATCCGTTTGTCCACCCAATGAATTTGCTGCTTTCTGTAAATTTTGTTTGTTTCTACTTTTCTGTTAATTTTGATTTTTTTTTCAAGTTTTTTTTTCATTTTTTTTTTTCAATTTCAGATTTTTTCAAATTGAAATTTTTTTAAAAATTAAAATTGAAATTTCAGTTGCTTTTTCAATTTTAGTTCTGTTCGTCTGTCTGCTTGCCTGTGCATCCGTTTGCCTCGCCCTATAAATTTGCTGCTCTCTTTAATTTTTTTTGTTTCTACTTTTCTGTTAATTTTGTTTTAAATTTCAATTTGAAAAATCCAAAATTTAACACAAAATTTGAAGAATTCAAAAAAAAATTTTTTAAAAAATTAAAAATTAACAGAAAACTAAAAACAAACAAAATTACAGAAAATTTGAATTTTTATTTTTTTTTTTATTTTTTAATTTCAATTTTGTTTCAAATTTCAGATTTTTTCAAATTGAAATTTTAGTTTCCATTTCAATTTAAATTCAGTCTGTCCCTTCGTCTGTCTGTCTATCTGCCCCTTGTTCATGATATAATATACAATATATTTGCTACCCAATGTAATTTTAAATTAGTTTTGTTTTTAATTTTCTTTTAGGTAGTTTTAAATGATCAAAATAATTTTTTTATGTTTGTATTTTAATTTCAGTTTTGTTTTAGATTTTGAATTTTTGAAATTTAAATTTTTGAAAATTCATAGAATTTTCATTTTTTTATTCCTCTTTCAATAATTATTTCAGTCTTGATCGTATCTATGTTTTTCAAAAACTCGATCAGTTATTCATTTTCGCTTTTTTTCAGTTCTGCTGACGAAATTTTGACGAACACGACTCCACCTAAGAATCAACATACACCAGCATCGCATCCAACCAGTTTCGCTGTACTCAGATTGCAATTGGGTTACCGCATCGATACACCTATGCGACCGCTAAACAGTATACCTACTGGTCGCTCGCAGTGGCAAGTGGCAAAGCAACAGGTGCATGTGTGTACGAGTAAGTATACTGTATAAGTGTATGTATAATATACCTGTACTGGCCGTATTCAAAAACACCTCACACGCATCGACGTTGTATCCAGTAGGTTCGACTTGATAATACACGTTGAAAAAATGCACTGACCAATGTTGAGCCTAATTAAATTATGCAAATAGGATTTAATTTTTTTTTTTTTTTTTGCATCGTTGTACAAATCAGATCAACTCTCTCGATTTTAATTTTATCATCGTAATTACGAATTCTATAAATGCTCGAAGACTTCAATGCACATTTTACGTACCAGCTTACATTCTATACCTTCTTAATATATATGCATCGATATCCTGCATAAGTAGTAGGTATCGCAAATCGATAAAAAATAAATTCGTAATCGATGCTCAGTCATTGCGTATAATGTTAAAACTTTATTTATACAAATACCTATCTACCTACCTGATACTCGAGGCATATTATTCCGACTTTAATTAAATCGTAATAATATTTGCATCTCTGTTTTTAATAGGTTCGTGTGTATCTATAGAGAAAAAGCAGACGCTCCGGATACTTTTTACATTACGTAAGAGCAGCAAGCAAGGTGGCCGGCAGCTAAAGAAGGTCGCAGCTACTGAAAAATCGCCATCGCCCGGCACTCTCTTTCTTTTCACATAAATGATATGCAGCTTGTAAATGAAAAAAATTATTACCTTATTAATAAAATCGGAAGGGTTAGATGAATCGAGTTTTTCATTATGCAATGTACGAACGCTCTCTTCGGTATTTCCCACATGTAGGTACGTCGGTCGTCATAGACGCGTTACATATCGGTAACGCGCTCACCAACGTAGGTTTATGATCGTCTCATCTACATAATAAGACTATACGTTCACTCGCCGGCCGTTCATAAAAAACGTACGAATGTGTACGGGATATTATTCGCAGTACTTATGGCGATTGACCCGAGCATTCTGGGCACACCTTTGCAAGCTGAACCGGAAAGCAGAACAATTTCGATTATGTACCTACAGTAGGTATCTTCTACAGGTAGGTACCAGTCTACTGAGAAGGGGAAATTATCGCAGTTTATTTGAATTTCTCGATCATTCTGATTTCTCAAATGTCAACGCGTGATACCTAATAAAAGAAAGAAAAAAAGGCGACAGGTTACAGACACTAATGATAGATAATTTATAATACATAGGTGTTTGGTTTTTTCTCTCCAAATGACAGCTCGATTAATTAAGTCAACGCCGGTATTATCTTCTTATAAGTAAACGTGTGCGCTGCAAAAGTGCGATAATTTCATTATAAAATAATTGATCACCTAAGAGTGAAGATAATAAAATGAAAAAATAGCAGCGTTATACATAGGTAATCTTACATCACTGGCCAGGTTTCAGATCACGCCGTATCCATACGTGAAGGTGATAACGTATGCAATAAACTACGTAATTTATACACAGTTTACGCTTCATTATAAATGAAATGTTTACGTGTCGCGATAGGCTACCCAGAACCTCATACTACCTACAAGATGAAAATATCGGTAATATCTTTTTATCGTTTTTTTTTCTTCTTTCATGTATGGGTACTTTCGTATTGGCCGCGTGTACGCCGATGCCTGTTACTCTGTACAGTGTACACGCTATAACACGAATAGCACTTCGAATTGACGGTGTCGTAGATCGTGAAACGCGTCCAGTCCGATGTACCTACGCGTAATTATCTCATCATATCGGGGACCTGCATGCGAACGGTGAATCCGGAGGTAGCCCGAAGAATCGCTGGAGCGCGAATTTTCCAACAGTCTTCCTTGGTTTTGTAACTTCGGTTGTGATACAGAACGTACGAGTATCTATCACATATAAGCGATATTTTAGAAGACAACTAAGAAGTTCGAAAGCGTCGTCTGAACTTTATTTTAAACAAATTAGTCAACTACCTATTTCACTGATTTGTTTTTTCAGAAGACGTAGAAATTCGATTTTATAGGGTCTAACAGTACTTACTGATTCGAGGTCGCCAAATTCAAATCTGCTATTCGTATAGAGCGGTGGTGCCAATGGAGCGAGATAAAATTTTTATTTCGCAAGGTTGGCAATCCTGAGCTGTGATAGTGAGTGGTTTGAATTCTACGACCTCAAATCAGTTGGTCACGACACTTTGTTCGCCTTCCTGGACCTTCAAAAAAGTACCTAAATTTTTTTAAAAATTTGCATTCGTTTCAGCTGCCCCTTACAAATATTGGTAGGCAACATCATCAACTGCAGTTTCTAAAATATCGGTTTGTAGCTTCCAGAAGCCCTAGGAAGCTGGTTGGAGAGTCAAAATGGACTAATGCGAGGTCGTAGAGTCCATTTGTACAACCCCGAATTGCCAGTTTTGCAAAATAAAAATTATTTCTCGCGATTCTTGTTCTCCCGATTGAGGAAATTTCGAAATAGGCTATATCCCCGAAAATATGCATAGAGACCTCCGCATCACTTCTATTCTCCTAATGAAACTGATACCATTTTTCAGAAAATAGCTGCGTTTGTCGACTTTTGACGAGTCGAATGGGTTGCCTAACCCTCGAATCAAGGCAAATAATTGTCTCGAGTAGGTTTGGTTGCATATTCAATGAAATCAAGGAAAAAAATTTTGGAACTTGCGACCTCCACACCACTTCTATTCTCCTAATGAAACTGATACCATTTTTCAAAAAATAGCTGCGTTCGTCGACTTTTGACGAGTCGAATGGGTTGCCTAACCCTCGAATCAAGGCGCAAAGTATCAGGAGGTACATCTTGTATGTAGATGAATTTAAAAAATCTGTACAATTCAACTTGTTTTCCTATGGTTCGACAGAGCTGAAATCTATTAAATGTTCTCAGATTTAGGCTATACACCAAATTTAAGCTCTGTCGGACTGTTAGAAACCAAGTTGAAACTTCGAGTCTACGTCTACGATGCTTCATAGACGAGGTGAAGCAAAACAGGTTCACGTTCAACACAGCCCATTGGCTCAGGGCGTATGTGCGCAATGTTCAAGTAGGTAATCTGAGAACATTTAATATTAATTGTTCTGGTAATACGCGTAGACGCGTACATATGTATTGACAAAAAAACTTGCAGAAATTGACCTATACCCGCCTAATTAGACTTCACAAATGTACTCGTAACGATCGCGTACACTCGTAGGTACATCCTGTCTAGGTGTGGAATAATATTCTTCGAAACCAGCTGCTTGGCTTGTCTTTTCCATTGTCCATACATGGTTTGAAAATTCTGTTCTGTCGTTATTTAATTTAACGCAGTAATTATTAAAATTAAATAAGATCTAAGGCTTTCGGCTTTACCGTAATTGCATTTGAAAAAGGCATCCAGTTACGCACAAAATACTTTCATGTTTTTTTATTGGGTAGTTTATTGGGAAAAAAATGAAATAAAAAAATACTTACGACTCGAGTTAGCTGCTTCTGCGTTGGTAGCTCGATGGCGGCGACTATTTTTTAATTAATTAATCGATTAATTAGCGCATTCTTATTTTTAAAAAAATTTTTCCTGCGAAAGAAATAAGCATTTTGCAATTACGAGTACAGACTCGGATCGTTTGTTTTGCTGTCTGCGACTTCAAGGGACCAAGTCATAACTTCTCAAAGTAGTGTGTTGGCCGGAAAAAAAAAATCGTTCAGCTTCTTGGTATTTTTTGCAATATTGTGTAAAAAAAAAACATAATCCCGTGAACGTCGTACTTCCCACGAGAACGCCGTGGAAAATGTAACATGACTGTACGGGCTCCATACGACGAGTATGAAACTAAATAAATGTAATTCTACATTCAAACACATAGTTTTATTAAAATTCAGCGATGATTACTTCTCCAAAAAGAATAGGTAAAATATACACGACAAAAAATCTTAGGTAAATAATTGATCGTTTAAAAACCAACTGCGCTCGCGTGTGTGATGTGTCTTGCTCTCACCCACCCAATCGAGAATCCAACTCGAGTAAAAACACCGAAAAATAAATCAATTCAATATGGTAAACATGCACGATACAAAAACAAGTCTTATACAAAAAAAAAATCACGCGGCGTTACGTTCTCTAATGCTTGGCATAATTTTTTCACAGCATTAATATTACACGAAGAAAGTTCACATCAACTTGATAAAAATAACATTGTGCTAGTGTGTGAGTGAGACTGATGACTTTTTAAAACATAATACAAATAAACGAAACCATTTTTTCAAAGAAAGGCTCAAAAATATTTCGCCGATGAAGACTATTTTTTCACATTTTACACACACACACATATATTACGGCAGTAGGTACCACAGTGACCAAAAAAAATCTACAGCTTTAAAATCGACGTGGATATAAATCGAAAGAGGAGAGACTGGAAAAATACGCATTATAAAAAAAGTGGGGGAATTAAATAAAAACGAGGCGTTCCTAAAATCTACGAAAGTTCAGCACGAAATAATAATATTAATAAACATACAAAAAAAAAAAAAAAATCATGACACAAATAAACCATAAAATCGGTCGCGAGCGGGTGAAAATTGGAGAAAAAAAAGAAAGAAAATTAAATACGAAACTGGGAAAAGAACGAAAAAAAAAGGTCACGAGTATACAATACAGGTAAGGGATACGTAAAAATGAGGGGGAAATCTATTAAAAATATCCATCCTAACAAACAAGGTAACATTTCAGGTAATTAATCTGGGAACATGCAATCCTTCGACTTTTTCATCGATCTTGGGCGAATGTGGGACGCCATCGAGAGCCCAACCGAATACATTGGCGTCGTTGGCTAAACGATGCGTGAGCCTGTGTGCGATCGAGAATCCTCCGCTGCCTTCTAACTGCGTTAGCACGATGATTACTTGCCTGAAATAAATTCAAGGGTGTTAATTTCGACCGATACACTTACGAATGGGGCGGAAATACGAGTACAAGATACCTGTGGAGTGGGGGTACGGCGTCGATGGTGCGCAATTCGCCTCTGGTCGATATGACGTTATAGCTTTCTTGGCAGTCGCATTTAACGTGGATGTATTTTTTGTCGTGTCGATTTTCGATCATCACTACCAGCCCGGCCCAGCCCTTGGTTAGGTAATACGCTGTCATTCCTTCTCTTCCCTATAGTCAGAAAATCGCATTGTGTAAAAATGCCGATTCAAAAAAAAAAATTAATAAATTAAAATTATTTACCTCGTGCCTTTGACCTTTGGCTAAAGTCAAATTAATCAACGTATCTGCCAAGACGTACGCAGGAGGAGAAATCTGCTCGACTAGAAGTCTTTTGGAGCTATGGATGGCTAGAATATACTGCGGATAATTGGCCGGATCTTCGAGACCTACACAAGTCGATCGTGTTCGTTAATGATGGATTCATTTTTCGACTCAGCTACGTACTTTGCGTTCACTCACCAGTATGCCAATGATTGAACGCCAGGCAAACCAAGAAGTACACGTCGCTCTCTAGCATTTTTTGCAAGCCAACAAATCCGCGAACTTGTCGGCGACTGTGTTCGACAAGAGGTCCTACTTGATTCGAATTCTGAGCCCGGGCACGCAGCACTACGACGCACAGATCTAAGTGGCTTCTTAATGATTTCACCGAATTTCTGAAAAATTAAATAAACTTATTATTGTACTTGGAAAAAATTTCAATTTTAATTTTTTCACACGATTACTTTACCTTTGGCCTTCTTGAAACAGGGTGAATTCCACTTCTGTCGGTTCTAATACCGTTAAAAGCACACAAGAGGCGAATTCGGGGCAAGACATCGGTGGCAAAATACCTCTTAATCGGACCTCGTTCCAACCAGAATCTCTAACTTTGCAGATATCAATACAATCGAAAAATCTAATAAAGAAAAACACCAGTTTAGTCGAAAAATACCCACCGCAGAGAGAGGGGGGGGGGGTCTTAAAAATCGACTTACTTGCAAACATCTTCAAATGAGATCCAAAACACGCCACCGGAAAGTCCATCAGGCATAAGCATCTGTCTCAGTTCCAAAGTCCACTTATCTGACTGATCAGACCAATCTCCTTTCCACGAAAAATGGCCCCAAGGGTTTCTCAACCGAAGCAGACGATATCCGTGAACGTCTCTTACGTCCAAGACCGAATACGCGTGCCTGTAAATTGGTAATTTTTACAAAACCAAAGTACACCCTGTCCTCGAGTGGATCCATCAATACAGTACCTAGCTCTGAGGCCGTTTTTATGGTATTCTTCTTCGTCCACTTTCATATTGCCTCCTCCGCACGACGCTCCCATTAAAAATTTCGCTTGCCTCGAGCTGAGCAACTGAGCCCAAATTAGGTCGTAGTCTACCTCTTCTTCTGGCTGAAGTGAAGATTGCTGCAGAGGTATACTTTCGCAGGGTTGACCTGTGCGGTACAAAAATAATTATGTAATTACAATCGATTAATATTCTGCAACAAAAGTAACACGACAAATGTACCAGTTAACGTAGCGAGTCCTTCGATAGATCGACCAGACACCAAGGCTTCGTAAGATCCGTGAATTTTAGCCATCGCTTTCTCGATCAACGGCACCCAAAGTTGCTTTCTTTTCGCCTGCGAACAAAGGGCCGATAAAAATTGAAAAAAATTTATTCGACAATGAAAATGGAGAGAGGTACACTTACCCTGGAGTACATCAGATAACCGTGTTCGTCACATGGTAACAAATCGTCTACCAAAACGGTAACCCATTTCCCATCTTTGCATAGTCTGACCTGGTAAACACCTTCTGCGCAGTAGGTCCTGGTTACCATTACCTTTTTCACTAATGCTTCGCGTTCGGCCAGCACAGCAAGAGCACTCAAGAGCCAACAATTGCCCAAAATACCTGAGAAAAAAAATGAAGAATAATTAAAAGTTATCAATTTTCGGTATCGAATGAAAATAAAAAATTTACGAACCTTGAGATATATCTGAAGGTAGAGGTTTTCGGAATATGGTCCATTCGAGGTGAGTATCCATTTCGGAATTGGATAAGCTGATTTCGTTAGGTCTGAGCCATTGCGTGACACGATTTTCTGGCGGTGCGATTCCGTTTTGAAATAGAGATTTTGGAGCTGGTGGAAACGAGTCGTCCACGAACGGCGAATAATTCTGAAAAGAAAACGAGTTGGTTAAAAAAAAAAAACAACAATAATTCATACATCGTACGTTGTCGTCTTACCTCTTTACAGTACTGAACGATTTGCTGCCATTTGGTCAACGCATCCTCTTCTTCGTCACGTCTTAAATTCTCCATAAGCTCGCTCTGTTGCTTCATTTTGGAATGCGTTTGAATAACAATGGACGAATTATCCACGTCGGAGAGTTGTTTCGAGAACGTATCGATAGAATATTTGAGCGCATCTACGCATACGGATCGAGGACTTTGGCACACTTCGCAACTGGGCGACTCGACCGAATTTTCGAAGGTGCATTCGTTACACCACCACGTTTTCTTCTCTTGTCCCATATCCTTAACGTTGTCGTCATTCAGATTACCAAAAAACTGAACTTTTCTTCCGTCGTGGATCGGTTTAAGTACTGGCTTAGTTCTGCGACTGGATATAATATGGTCTCTGCTTCTCGATTTGGATGGAGTGGTAACCGTATAAAGGCCTGTGCTGCTGTTGTACTGGACAGAAGTGGTAATATTAGTGTAAGGGGTCTTGCAAGCGACACAAAACAAATCAGCCAAAGTGTTCTTCAATGTACACCTGGGACACGACCAAAATTCGCCGGTTTTCAACGTCGTATCCGGAGTACTGGTCAAGCTACGGATTTTCGAGCCGCCGCAAACAACGCAGATCTCGTTATGATCGGCGTTGACCAACGTACACTTTTTACAGATCCATTCGTATTGATCGGAGACGGACAAGTACTGGAAATCTTTCTCCAAACTCTCCGAGTTTTTCCGTTTAGGCGGCGTATATCGGACTGTATCCTTGGTGACGGTGATCGAGCACTCGGATGAGACACGTTCGGCGGCGCAGAATTCGCAATTGGTCGAATCGGCTTGATTATCGTCGTACGAGCACCGATCGCAGATCCACGATTTCTGACTAGATTTTGGATCTTTGTATAGGGCAGGATCGCTGATACCGATGTACGAATACTTGGTAGGGCCGACGTCCGAATCTTCGCCGTTCGCTAAACTATACCTTTGAGTGGATTTCAACGGTTTGGTGATGATATCGGAGCACGACCTTCGGTAAAGGTTTTTATTAGACTCTGACGCAGTTTTCGCTGGCAGGACGCTGGTTGCGTTACCGTTTACGCCACGTTCCGCTCTATTTTCACCATTGTTGTTAACGCGGTCGTTGTTATTGTTATCGTTTCGTTTAGTATTTTGTATATTTTCAGTCTTCGTGTGATTACAAGCGATACATCTGATTACAGAATCTGTGTTCGAGTGATTGCACATCGAGCACAACCACAAATCCATATCAGAAACGCGACTAGATTCACCTTCTTCAGCTAATGGTAGTTTGTTCGAACGCGTTGAACAATCGATACGAGGTAACTGACTCAAACTCGTGTTGACTGCCCGGCAGCCGTTCAAAGATGTGGTCCTCTTGATCGTCGCCGCACTCTTATACAGCATAATATTACGTCTGGACGCATCCGCTGGTTTATCACATACCAGACATGACGCGCAGCTCGAAACGTACTGGTGGCTGCACTCTTCGCAACGTATTTCGTACACCAACGATGGCCAACTGCGATGCCTTTTCAATTTACTTTTACACCTCGATGTTGAAATATCCTTCACGTAAGGGTTTCCTTCAACCGATGACGGCGGACTTCTGAGAATACACCACAACAGTACGAATTTACCGGACTTCGAAACGAAACACATATGGTAAACAAAGAGTAAAACACAAGGTACTCACTTGGATACATCTGCGGAGCAATCTTCGCTTGGATTTACCTCACGTACGGTTTTGGTAGGAGTCCTCAGCGCTCCACATCTGATACATGTTATTCGTTCGGTTGGGTTAACGAGAGAACAAATATCGCAATGCCACTGAAGTACAGATGCTATGGATCCCATTATTCGACAAACACATTTTTCCACCTAGTTCAAAGTACAGATTACTCATCGCATCATTCGATTATTCGTAAGATGATAACGAAATTAGATAATTACGCGTTTAATTAATTCGCAGAATAAAAATATTTTGTAGAAAATTATGCACAAATTATCAAGCACTGAAAACAGCTGTTCGTTTGAAAACAAGAATAATGTAAAGTCACAGTACAAACCTGAAAGAATTTTTGTGAAAAATTCGTAGTACATTTTTTATCCGTTAGGAGTGATATATAACGCTGGCAAAACAGAACAGCCAAAAAAATATGAAATAGCGTTTTACTTATTTTTTTCGAACTTTTTGCGTGAGACTGAGATCGTACTTTCTCAAAATTAATTAAGTAATTCCAACTTTGAGCTTTCGGAACCAGAAATTCTATGAAGTCGTACAGAAAGTTGAAGTCTTGAAGATAACAAAATTAACATAATTCAACACCACTTGGGTTTAATTTAAACAAAATTATACAGTTGATAATATCTAAAAGTTAACTTCTAAATCGTAATTAATGTATCGAAAGACATGAATAAAATGAGCATGAAACGTATAACATACAGAAAAGAAACTATTTTAAATTACATTTGCGTAACTTATATAAGAAAATTTAAATTCTTTTTTAATATAATTAATAAACTACAAGTACGTACTAAGAAAATAGACTAATTGACTTTTTTGTATTTAATCTAATAATTGGAAGACCAACATTAAGATATCAACTCATTATTTAAATTACGCAATAATAAGAATTAGGTAGTATACCAACCAAGGGGTAAAGTAAAATACCACGAAACTTCAGATCTTACTAACAGTAAAGTTATGTCATTTTCCACAATACACATGACAATGGCACATTTTTCTCAAAAAAATAAAATAAAATAAAAAAAAAAATACAGATCTTTTAGTTTTGAATAATGCAAAAATAATTCATTTACGAGATTTCTCAACGATTGAAAAAGTTATTATTGAGTAACCATTTTAATATAATGGTTAAAAATTTCCAAGGTGAGAAAAATACGGACTAGAGGTTGGTAATTCCGAACTCTTTAATTTCAGACGTCAATACTTAATTATTAATAATAAATATCTGTGTTTAAAAATAAAAATCTTTTCAAAAAATATCAAAATTAAATACCTTCGGGGTAAAAAAAAAAAATGTCTCAAATCATCGACGAATGAAAAATCGATAGAAACACTTCGAACAAAAAAAATAACACCTTTCGACATACGCAGATAAAAAATTACAATGTTTCAATTTCAAAAAATTGACACTCAAAACGGTCCAGTTGAAAATAAAAAAATACCTCGACGCTTTTTAAAAGCTCTTCAAGAGCGAAAAGATACAGGTAAATTAATCACAATCACGACACAAAGAAAATTATTGCAAAGGCACTTTCTCGGGAAGACGTTAGAAAATTCTTACTAAAAATAGGGATTTAAAAAAAAAAAATGTCGAATAAACGAATCGATCGTTGGAACCCATCCGAGGCATCGAGACACCTCGTCGATGGACTGGTTTAGTGTCACGAAGCTGATTCGGCAGCCATACACAGTC
>FIZT01005934.1:0-13470 GCA_900065295.1 Paracoccus marginatus
TTTTTTTTTTTTTTTTTTTTGGGGGGGGGGGGTATTCTCAACTCACCAGTAACCACTTATTTGAGTTCGAGAGAAATTGGAGCATTTTTTTATTTATTTATTATTTTTTGCTCAGAGAATGTTTTCTCACTTTTTTAAAATTTTCATTTTTTTAATTAATTGATTTTTTCAAAACAAAATTACTCTCAACGGTGAAAAAAATGAGCCATTTTGGACAAAAAATTGCAGAAAACTCGCAAATTCATCATTGCACTACATAAATTTTAAAAATCTTTCGTAATAATCGCCACTACAAAAATTTCAAAATTCAATCGTAAAAATTGAACCTCATTTCTGGTTACCCTCACCCTTCGAAAATTCTTCACCATCTCCTCATATACCTCACATAATGCTAAAAACTCGATCAAAAACTACACGCAGCCCGATGGCATCACGATATTCGGTAATTTTCGGTCGAGTCATTAACTCCATTAATTTTTATAGCACATATGACCGGGCAGGTCGTTATCGGTGCTTTTATTCCTGCTACACATTCTCATCTCCCAAAAACACGCCTCTTTTTTTCGCCGATTTATCGTCGAATATCGATTTTCGGCTCGGCACTGCCATTGGCTGGCCGCAAAAGGAAGCCAGCACGTTCCGTATCATTGGTAATTCACCATTAAAAATACCCTCTCGAAAAACCCGTTCCATCATTTCCGGTTCGATTAAAATCCCCGGATATGGTATGATCGACCGAAAAAAAAAGTAAAAATAAAAGCATTTCGAAAAGCAGAGGGAAAGGATATACACATGGAAGACGAGTGAGACCGCACAGGTATACGAGTACGTATATAAGAAAATTTCATCGAATCGAGTATTTTTTTTTCTTTTTCCCTGTAACGTAGCTATAGAGTATATATGGACACGTATTATGTTTTACGTAACACCGGTAAGTGTTTCTATAATGCTTGTACAATGACACGAGCATTTTATTTAGGAACCACTGATTCGCAACATATAAAAGAAGTTTTTAATTTGATCTACGCATCCATAATTGCCGGCGCAACAAGCAGTACACGAAATAGGCATTAAGAAAAGTCAACGTATTTAAATGTACTCGAACGTTATCAGATAAAAATGGACAACTGATAAGTTATGTGACCAGCCAGAGCGGTATACGATAAAAATTATGGCCAGAGGAGTTCAACGTATTTACCTATTTAATCAATGATACCGAAGTTGTATTTATTTGCGCGAATTCATATGCCGAAGAAGTTGCAGTTTTTTTTGCCTTTTTTTTTTTTTTTTTTGGCGCAAACGAGTGAATTTTTTATCCCCATGTAAGAAGACGGGAAGTGATTTTCATCCGATTTTTTTCTCTTCCATAAGTATAACCAGCAATTACACGGCGGTTAGAAATAATGAGAAAATTGATCAATTACCGCGGAATATCCATATTTGGAGTAAAAGGAGATTAGTAACGGTTGAAAAAATTGAAACCTTTTGATACTCGTAGACGCAGAAACTTGACAATAATTATTGTTATCGTCGAGTCGTCGTATAATTGATACGTCGCGAATTGAGTACTCATTATAACCCTTTTAATATTATAAGGTAATCTGTTCTTCAGGTCGTAATGAAAATATCAAAAAAAGAGGATCAAACGTGACTAAAACACATTAAAAAGCTTTGTCGTACAGTTCCCTACGACTCAAAACCTACAATTATTTTGAAATTTTTTACAACTCGGGCACTATACATATAGCGTACCTACTCTATGCACTCGTACGTCTGCGAAGAAGAATAAAACATTCATCAGACCTGAACATCAAATTGACTTCACAGCATAGTACCTCTCTTATATGTATACCTACCAGAATGAACCAAATTAACGATCTGTGACCGTAAAGAGGACGACATCGTGTACGCGCAGCAACAAATTTTACAGTAATTACAATTAATTCTTATTAAGGATAGTTAAAAGGGTGGACAGGAGGAGAAGGCAGATGACTCGTTTTTAAATGTGGGGAAAATTCTAGTTTGAGATGATTTTTTAAAAATTATTTTGAACAAAATGATGACGCTCGATCAAATTATATTTTTCACTTTTTAAAAATTAATTCAAGTTCTATTTTTTTTTTTTTATCAAAAATGTTCTTTTTTCAAAAGAGAAAAAAAAAATGGATTTTTAGTGAAGTTTTTTTTTTTTTTTTTAACCAGACGAGAACATCAAATTTTCATATTTTTGGAGAGTTTTATGTAATTTCGAATGAATTTGGTTTCATAAACGACTGACAGAGATCTCGAAGACCAAACAATCAAGATATCGTGAACGGTTTGGTTTTTGGCAGATAACGGACGAAATATACTTCGTAGAGAAAAATAAGATCTCTTGTTGCAGAAAGGAAATTTAATTCCCTACAACTTCGTTTCTATTCATTTTTTTCATAGAACACTTGGTTTTGCTAAAAAATCGAATAATATACAGAAAAATTTCACATTTTCCGAATCTTCTACTGAAATTTTTTTTTCAAAAAAACACACAAGACATGCTCCCAAAACAAATTTTGACTTTTTCCACAGGAAGGAAATTTAATTCTCTACCATTTTAGTTCTATTATTATTTTTTTTCAAAACGCTTAGTTTTGTCATGACATCAAGAAATGTGAAAATTTTTCATTTTACAGCCAAACTACGAGCAAGAATTCCAAGAAAAAAATGAATGAAACAAAAATTGTGGCAAATTAAATTTTTTTTCTGTGACTGCAGTCAAATTTTTTTCAAGATTCATAAATTTGTTTGTTATTTACCAAAAAAGAAAATCAAATTTTCAAATTTTTAACAATTTTTATCAATATTGTCAATTTTTGATATATTCATCAATTTTTCTTTCAACTTGCTTCACGTTTTTTTATAAATGGTGTTCTCATTTTTTTTTTTTTTTTTTTTTTTTTTTTTTTTTAATTTTCTACCTTGACTATTTTTTTTCCAGCTCATTAATCCATTTTTAATTTTTTTTTCACGATTTTTCTGATATTTGGTTATTTTTGTAGGAAGATGAAATTTTGAATTTCAAGGGATTTCTATTTTTCTATTTTTTTATTAATATAATTTCAAGGTAGTCCACTATTCTGGCATTTTAGTCAATTCATACACATTCACCTTCGCAATAAATAGATATTTACACTTGAAAAACCTTTTCTATACATCATTAGAAAATTGAAAAATCGTTTTACATACCTATAAAATCGATCATACGAGATACGCTTGAACTCCACCAGCGTCGACGACGGCATTGGGCGAATTCCTCCAATTCGAATGATGCACAGTGCCGCTTTCGTTCAACCTGGCCGCCGTGGCTGTGCGGTCGAAAGAGGCCAAATACTCTGGCGTATCAATGGACGAGTAAATATGATCGGAATTGGGCCTCTCCGAGGTGGTATAGGTGACCTGGCGATGATGCGGTCTGGGCGACGGCGTGGCCGTTGTCGCCGACGAGTAATTGGCTTCTTCTTGCGAACACGAGCCGGATCCGGCCGACGAACTAGAATTATTTTGTATTTTGGCATTGGTACGGGACACCGTGTACTCGGGCGGTGCGCTCGCTTTGAAAATATGATTATTAATATGCTGATGAACGGACGGCGAAGGCGGCTGCGGATAGCCGCGATGATGATGAGCGCCGCCGTTCTGACACCTTATCGACGACATCGACTCTAGCGTGTAATTATTGACGTTACGCTTTAAATTGCAACTTTTCTTATTACAGTCGCGAGGCATCAGGCAACGTAACCTCTCCCAGAACCTTTTCTCGCCCCAACGCACCCTAGCGTTGGTCTTCAGGTACGGCCTGAGCTCCGAGTCGAGTTCGGCTTCTGGTAATATGGCGCCGTCCTCGACCAGCACGAGTTTGAACATTCGCCCGCGCAGGGCCTCGTGCAGCGCCGCCCGGAACTCGTATCTGGACCATTCGGTTTGCAGGAAGTTGCGCGACAGGACTAAGATGACACGACGACTAGCGGCTGCCGCCTCGACTACGACGGTGGCGGAGCCGTGTTGAAGGTACGGCGACGGACTGGTGACGCCGTGATGCGGTAAGTCGCGATAGTGCAGGCATAAATGGTAAGGCGGGCTGCCGTGCTCTAGTTCGGCGACGATCGACTGCAGTACGAATTCCTCGTCTTTGGGACTGTATACGACGTAGCCGTCGAACAGCTTTTCGCGGTCTTCTTCGAAGTGTTTGGCAGTGGCGGCTTTGAATTGGAATAGACGTATACCGTATCGAGTGTACAGCCAGATACGCATAGGATCACGAAATACGAACATTACGATGAGTACGACTAAGAATATGACTAACGTGGAGAATAGGAGCACGACGACGGGGAAATAGTCGGATACCATTAGACTGTGCAGCGCCCAGCTGCTGGACATGTAATCGTTGCAAACGGTATTGTTCATGTCGACGTATCGCTTCTCGGCTACGTGGCCGTCTTCGATGTAACAAGGTATCTCTTTATGATCCAATACCTTATGACGATTGTCGACCACCCAGGCGCGAAAATCTTGGAAAAATTTACATTTACATTGCCACCGGTTGTTGCCCAGCGACACCTCGACCAGGTACGAATTCAGTTGCAGTTGCCAAACCGGAAAATTCGTCAGCTTGTTACCGTCTAAGCGTAATATTTGCAGGTACCGATGGGGTAAAAAAGTCAGATTACCGATGTACGTAATCTCGTTATTCTGAAGATACAACTCCTTCAACTGTGACAATTGCTCGAATTCGAAACCTTTCAATTCTTCCAGGCGATTGTTTTCCAGATGCAAGACCTGCAGAGCGTTTAGCCCGTTAAACGTGTAATTCTGAATCGAATCTATTTTGCTATCATTCAGAAACAAGTTAACCATATTTTTTCGACCGATGAAAACGTGATCTTGAAGTTCACCGAAATCGTTTCCATCCAGATATACGTGCGTGGCGTCCATCGGTATACGCGACGGTACTTGAGCGTTTCTTTGGCGCGAACAATCGACCACGTTCGTATTCCAGGTTTGATCGTGATAGCACGTACAATTAGAAGGGCAAGTCATTTCGCAATCGCAAGCGTCGAAATCGCAGCATTTACAGACGGTAAAACAATGCGTTTCGTAACGGCATAGAAACTGAGCCGGAGACACGGACGTCGCCGACACCAGCTGCGTGCCTCTCGAGTGCGATATTTTGCACATTACGTTCTCCAGGTCCATCACTTTGGGGTGCTGTCTCAACTGGGTCATGTTGTTGATCAAAGGCAACCAGTCCATCGAACAATCGCAATCGAAAGGGTTGCCACCGATGTAGAATTCGGGCAGGGAACGATTAGCAGCTACCGGGTTCAAACGTAGCGCGTTGATGTCCAGTTTGGTGATCTCGTTGGCGTACATGTCCACTCTGGCCAGGTTGAACTTCTCCAAAAACGTATTCACTTTGACGTTGTTGATGAAATTATTATTAATGAAGACCAATTCGACGCTGTTCGGAATTGACAAGTCGCTCACCTCGCTGATACGGTTATGACTAGCGTCCAAAGTTTGTATGTTGAGCTCTTCTTGCAGCCCGTAATAATTGCCGAGATTTTCGATGTAGTTACCGTGAATATCGAGCCACTTCAACGAACGAGGCACCATCGCGTAATCGAACCAAACCAAATGATTGTTGGATAAATTGAGCCACAGCAGATTAGCCAACGACACGAACACTCCGTTGATATCGGTTAAAAAATTCGCGTCCAAACGAATAGCCTGGATTTGCTCGTTCCTCGTGAACGTACCGTGCGCGATATGTTGGATTTTATTTTTCGATAAATTCAACACTTGCAGATTTTGCAAATCCCAAAACATACCTTCGGTCAAATTACCGATACCGTTGTCCACCAGACGTAAACCGGTCAACAGTTCTAGATTTTTGAACGAACCGTTGCGCAAAGTACTGATTTGATTTTCTCCCAGATCGAGCGTACGTAGAAATGATAATTCGGTCAACGCGGCTGGCACTTCGTTGATGGCATTCGAGCTCAGGTCCAGCTCCTTCAACGCCGAACAATTTTTAAAAGCTTGGGCATGCACGTTGACGATTAAATTATTACTCAGCGTTAGCTTGGACAGCACGAACAAACCGTTGAATAAATTAGCCGATATTTGATGCAGTCGGTTTTCGGCCAGGTTCAACGTATGCAAATTGTACAACGGTAGGAATGCGTTATCTTCGATGAAACCGATACTGTTGTTGCGTAAATCGAGAATTTGTAAGAATAACAAATCCTTGAAGAATTTACTTTTAATATGCGTCAACGCGTTTCTCGACAAATCCAGCACGACCAACCGTATAAGCCCGATGAACGGATCTTCGTCGATTTGGCTGATTTTATTATTAGATAAATTCAATATGACCAATTGCTCAAGCCTGCTGAATAACCGATTCGACAGCATGTACAGTCCGTTGTTTTGCAAATAAATTTCGCGTATTTCTTTATTATTCGAAAATAACCCCTCGGGTAAGCTTTCCAAATGATTATTGGATAAATTCAACACCCTGAGTGACGTCAAAAAGGTCAACGAATCGGCCGCGATGTCGGTTAATTCGTTATCTTGCAAGTACAGGTTTTGTAATCGACGTAATTTCGTTAATCCCGAATACTGCCTCAGCGTTTTGAAATGATTGCCGGATAAATCTAACGTTTTGATGTCGGCGCCGCCGCTACATTCGATCCTGGTTGACTGATCGGGATCGGAACTAGTTCGACGGGCGATCAAACCGAGCGACTCCATCGAACGTAAATTATTGCGCGATAAATTCAAACTTTGCAGGTTGACCAACGAGCAAAATACATCTTCGGGGATCGACTGGATATTATTATCGGATAAGTTCAGCGATTGCAGCTCCTTCAAACCGTCGAAACTGCCCGGCACCAGTTCCATGCTTTTGGCCGGCGACCAGTCGCGGTTACGGGTATGGATGTTTAATTTTTTCAAATCCCTCAAGCCGTCGAACGCGTCCACCGGCACTTCCAATATTTTACAACCGGTCACCGATAGCGTTTCGAGCTGGTGCAAAAAGTGGAATATTTTCGGCGTCAGGATGCTCTCGAAAAATAGCATCTCGTTGCATTCGAGGTTCAGCCGCACCGTACCGTCGGCCTGGATCGACGATAAGGTCGTACTCTCCGATGTTAATGTTCGCAACCGACACGTAACAGCCATTTTACTCGTCTCATTGTTGGTCGTCTCCCACGTACACGACTCCGGAGTATGATATTTTGCGAAAACCAAAGACGACCCGGTCAATATTAATAACACAACGAACACAACTACGTGAGACATGATGGACCGACGCGACCGTTAGTCCAACGCAGCACAATAATTAGGTAATCGATTTTGAAAAAAAAAATAATCACTTCATAGCACGATACGCATACGACACTTAACCATGGTTTTAATAACGAAAAAAAAAAAAAAAAGAAAAAAACGAAAGGAAAAAAATACTCGTATTAATTAGCGCGAAAACTACATAAACGCAGCACACAGATCGACCAAAATCGCGTCATAGATTATTTAACAGATCCTACATGGGAAATTATTTTTCTCAAAAACGCGCAAATTTTCACATCACAGGACGATATAAAAATTATCAACACCACTCGCGATACGAAATAAACGAAAAAAAAAAAAGGCAGAAAAAAAACTGGTACGAAATACCAAAGACGAAAATAATAATTCAACTATCACGTACCGCACCGGTAACGTACGACGTTTAGAACTGATTCGTATACCGCTTTCCAGCGTTCCAGTGGTCTAGCGTACTCGAGCGAGTTGAATGTGGTAGGGAGAGAAATCGCACTTCGCAGCGTGGCCGATACGAGGCAGCACCTCCTGCGTTCGACTCGCTAAAGCTCGAAACTATGCAGGACGATCGACGCGACGTACCGTGGAGGGTTACCAGCCACCCCTGCCTGCGTTTTTTTAAACGCGTTAAAATAATTTCATTGTAAGTAGTCTCCAAAATAATAACGTTGGAAAAAAATATTAAAATCGAATACTCTCTTCCCTTCACACCTTTTTGCATTGTTTTTGATCCATAGATATTAATAATAACGAACGTATACGATTTATATGACTGTAATTTCCAGTTTCCACGTTTTAATTTGCATGATCGTTGAAGCGTGATGAAAATTCGCTACAATTTGAAGTAATTTTTTACTATTCGCGTTACAGTCGATAAATGCATGTGAAATTCTCTCGTTTAAACGTTTCATCACTTCGATGCGTTTTATTTTGAACCAAAAAAAGAAACGCAAACATCGAAATATTTCAATCGGATGCATTTTCAAATGTTGAAATCAAAATAAAACCAAAACAGATTATTTTCACAGTGCCGAATGAATTCACTACGATGCTGCATACATTTTTTCTAGCAGTTCTTTCCCCGAACGTATTGAACGGTTTGTTTTTGTAGGAAATTCATTGACCTTAATTTGCATAGAAAATGTTGAATGAATTGCATACCTCGACGAAGAAAGGCGTAGCCAAAGTCGGGCGGTGAGATAGGCATTTTATTTAACACGAAGTGTTCGATTCGCGATGATTATTTTTAAGAAATTATTTTCACATTTCTGTCGCATAAAATATTGTTTTAATTGACAAAATAGTGGCACTAGAATGCTAAAACAGTGGACCACTTTGAAATATACATTGAGGAAATGAAGTTGAAAAAAATGATCGGAAACGCTAACTGCTAAAATGTTTTTATTGAAAAACCAAAGGGGAAAAAATTGATAAATTCCAAAAAATTGTGAAATTTTTCAAAATCGACGCATTTTTCAATCTTTAAATTAAAAAAAAATCAAAAAAATCAGGTAATATTTCAAAAATCTACAAATTTTAAAAAATTGATAAACTTTGAAATTTTGACAACTATTAAAGCATTGAAAAATTAAATAATTTTGAATAATTGAGAAATTATAAAAAATCGACAAATTTCGAAAAAGCATTGAGAAATAGTAAAATTTTGAATATTTGACAAATGATGAATTTTTGAAAATCGATGCATAAGCTATAAAACCATCGACATATAAAACTAGAAAAAAATTTAAAATCTAGAAATTTCAAAATTTTGAAAATTTGACAAATTATACTTAAGCATTAAAAAATTGGCAAACAATGAAAAATGAAACATACCATTTTGAAAAATCTGCTGGACAGAGTTCATACAAAAAAATCAAAAAAAAACTGACAAACTAAAAAATTAACGAGCTTGAAAAATTTGTAGAATTCCAAAAAATTGTTGCATTTCAAAAAATTGACGAACCTCAAAATTTTTTTTGGATTTCAGTAGAATTTCAAATTGATGAACTCGAAAAATTTGTAGAATTCCAAAAAATTGCAGCATTTCAAAAAATTGACGAATCTCAAAAATTTTTAGAATTTCAAATTGATGAACTTAAAAATTTATAGCATTTCAAAAAATTGACGAACCTCAAAATTTCTTAGAATTTCAGTAGAATTTCAAATTGACGAGCTTAAAAAATTTGTAGAATTCCAAAAAATTGTAGCATTTCAAAAAATTGACGAACCTCAAAAATTTTTAGAATTTCAAATTGATGAACTTAAAAATTTATAGCATTTCAAAAAATTGACGAACCTCAAAATTTCTTAGAATTTCAGTAGAATTTCAAATTGACGAGCTTAAAAAATTTGTAGAATTCCAAAAAATTGCAGCCTTTCAAAAAATTGACGAATTTCAAAACATTGGCAAATTTCAAAAAATTGGACATGAATTATTGTCCTTCAGTTGATCGTCTTTTTTTTTTGGGGATGGAGGGAAGGCAGAGTTCTAATAGATAAGTATGAATTCAACCAATTTTGAAAAATCCACAAATTTCAAAAAATGTATGGAAAATTTTCGTACTTATTAATCCCTTCCCCTAAAAAAAGATAGTCAACTGAAAACACAAACATAAGCAACTAATTTGAAAATAACACAAAACACTCACCTTTTAGAAAGAGTCAGACTCTTGAACAAGAAGGTTTCAATCACTCCCGGCATTAAAACAGACTTCATTATGCTTCATTCAACCCACGAGATTCTGTAAAAGAAAATGATAAAAAATATAAATAAATAAACCCAGAACTGTAAAACGTTTTTAAAAAAATATGAACACATACACGTACGTCTACTCAAATAGTAAGAAAATAACCTCGTGCGGTGTGAAATTGAATTGAATTCGCCAGAAATGCGCAAATTTCGTAAGTAGGTAGTAAACTTTTTGAAAGATTTATGTCATACAGCAATAATTCATTAATATCTAAAACGCTGAGTCTGGCGTCGAATGCGAAGGGTGCAAATTCGAAACAGGTGGTGGTAAACGAGGCAGGGGGTTGATTACGAATTTCGTAAAGATGATGTTCGTGTGCGGTGGGATGCATTGAAGACATTGAAAAGCACTTCAATTCAGATTTTCTATTCTAACTTCTTTCGGTATATTTACCACAAAAGGGGTTACACGTCAAAGTACCTATACGTCGAAAGACGTGGCAAAAAAGACGAGTCTGAATACGAGTTATATCGCCGAAGTGTATAAGAAAACTATACAATAAGAAAGTTTTCACGTATTGAGTTTTGGAAATTTTATCATTTTTTTTTCTCCTGTATTATTTATCAAGTTTCCGGAAAACTGGAAATTCGGCATCGAGATGGAATTTTTTTCGCAGAAAGAAACTCGAGAGGAAATTTATTCATGCGATGAATAGAGATTTTATTTATATCGTATTTGACGTTCAATTGATTCGATTCCACTTTTGATTTTTTTTTCTTCCTTTTGAGAATAGAAGTTCAGTTAGGTGTGACAGCGTTTAATTAATGTAATGATTAACCGCGATGAATACTTCCACAGGGACCCATATCTACGTCGAACAATCCGCCTTCGGTTTACCAACCTCTATCACGTCTGATTTAACAATTTTAATAATGATTCCACCACTGTATACAGATGACTAGTTCTAAATTGCCACCTAATTGATAATACAGCTTGAGAATTCGCGCATACCTAACCCACCAACTTCGCTATTTTCAATACACACGTTCGTGTATATGATCTTAAAGTAGGACATTTTTTTTTTTCAATACTTACACACCGAAGAACAATTTAAAAACCGTTTACCTAATACGTTTGCGCGGACGAGATATGGAAAACGTTCGTCTGTAACGAGTAACCTACGTTACGGTTTTTAATGAAGCGGGCGGTAGGTAATTTAGAAAAGAAAATCCAATGGGTAACGATCATCTCGGCTGAATATCTTCTTAATTTCACTAATGACATTTAACAATAATTCAAACCTAATAAATGAGCTACACTTTCACAGTCGTTTAACAATACCTTAAGTTGTATGCTCAGATTTATAATTAGATGATCTTTTAAAGCCTTTTAATTTCTCCAAACAGCCCTACCTATCTGGCTATTTGCCAAACTGGTTTCGCATCGAAGTGAGCCTATAATTTTAGCATAATGAAGCAGATGTTTTGTAAGAATGTACGCATTTAAATTTTCGTCATTTTTTGCTCAAAAACTAACCAAATTGATAAAAAATATACTCTTTGGAAACTTAATTTTCAGAAATGAACAATGACGCAATTTCGAGCCTTACTTCACGTAGAAAAGTTGACCTTTAAACGTCTCGTTATTGTGAAGTCACACGTACCTACGGTAGAAATTTTCTCACGTTATCTACACTTGGTATAATAATGTACAAATGAACATTTGCCAACGTTTTTAACGGCCAGCTTGGCCACGTCTCTTTTATTCATTCGATCAAAAAATTCTGATGAGTAGTCGAATTTTCATTACAATTCAAATCATGTTATTGTAAAAGAATGTTTATATTCGGTCGTCTTAGTAACTATAGCGAACTTTTTCCGAAGTATTTTATCCGATCAACGTATACTTTATCACCTCGAATGCATCATGGTTGAAATTTTATTGTCAAGGATTATTTTTTTCATCGCAGAATAAAATAGGTATAGAAGAACCGTCAAAAACGTAATAAATTGTTTAATAATATCCGATAAACGCCCCATTAATTTCAGAATTACGATTATAGGTAGGTATTTATCCGTTGCATGGGAGATATCTTAACCTAAAAAATTTCTACGCATAGAACGAAGAAAGGTCGAAAGAGCATGTAGAATTTCTCTAGCAACCCAAATTTGAAGTGGCAGATTCTGGTGAATTTTTGAAAATCAAATTTTGGCTCAGATAATTGGATACCTAGATTAAAAGATGCAAAAATTTTCCAAATTGATTCAGAGAACTGAAATTCAACAGCACTATATTTCCGACCACCTAAATCAATTTCAACTACCTAGTTGCGAGCAGTTCTAGTAGCCTCCAGCAAATTTTTGGGAATTTCGTCTTTTTCAAAACTGCTCCAAAAATGTGTACAAGTGTGATTCAACAGGTTGAAAATTGAAATTTTCTCCAGTGGTTTGATTTTTTGAAAAAATTTAAAATTCACTGTCGATGTACGAATTTAAGAAAACATCCAAATTTTGATTTGTACCCGATTTTCCATCCCGTAATTCGAATGAAATTAATTTCGAGGAGTTCTGGAGACTCCAGAAAATTTTTGAAATTTTTCTACTTACAATGAACGAATTTCATTGAAAATTGGGTAAGGGGTGTGAAAATACGTGATTAAGTGTAGACTGAGAGAGAAAAAAAATTTGTACAAAACTGACCCATCCAAGGGTAGAAAAGGGGTGACGAATTGGTTTTCTGCATTTCTGAAGGTCTTCCAACCTCGAAGAAAATTCAGAAAAAATATAAATGTTGTACATCTATGCAAGGTACATGACATATATTTCTTTAATAATTGCATCTCTGAAAGGGGTTACCAAAATGATCGTTAGAAATCTTAAAATGTCAATTTTACCTAGAAAAACGGTCGAAAATTTTTTGAAAAAGTTTTCAGAAATAGCCCTTGATAACCCTTCCGAGCAAAAATTTTGAAAAAAATATATTTTGCGAATGAATTAGTACTACATTCAAAAATGAGGGTTTCAAAGCAATTTCACTGTCGGAAAAAATAAATGAATTTAAAAAACTGCATTTGAGGAGGAAAATATGAAGGGAGGGGGCGTATAGATTCGTTTTCTAAAATGCCCCTTATACGTGTCTACTAGGGTGGCCCTTATTTTCGAAGTTTGGATTTTTGGGGGGGCTAAAGTGAAAATGGGTTTCTTTCCACTACAACGTCATACTCCAAAAATTTCAGCTCATTTGGATAATATTTACCTGTGCCGCGGGGCCCCCTTTTTTCTTACGCGATTTAATATAGAATAAGATATACTTAGTGAAAACTAAGAAAAATAATTTTGACAAAAATGATGCAAAATTTCCAATTTTTTTTTGAGAATCCAAATGAGTAAATAAATTTTGATTTCTTAAAACAATTTGC
>FIZT01005961.1:0-18925 GCA_900065295.1 Paracoccus marginatus
TAAGAAGGGTTTCTCACGCCATTTTGACTAGACTGGAACCAATGAAAACAGCGTTTTTTTTTCAAAAGGAGGAGCACTTTGAGGACCTTCTGCTCCCCTTCTTTTGCACCTAGGGGACTCAAAATTATTTCGGGATGTCCCCCACTCAAAGTAAACTACCTCACCGAATTTGGTCAAAATCCGAGGTATGTTTTTTATTTCACCCCACCCTAAGGTACATATTATACCAAGAAAGCAATCTCGATGAAATCTACCCAAGAAGGTCAACCATGACAAGAAAAAAATTTGACAAAAATTTTGGACGCCTGGCGCAAGAATGTTAAGGGGGATGCGTTTTTTTCTTTCACCAAATATTGATGAAAATTTTTCGATTTTTTTGGAGGGGGAGCGTAAAAATATCAAAATTTTTGGATAGTTTTTTTGCCGAGTTATGGTGTTTTGAAAACTTTGAACGGCCATTTTGAAAAAAGTTTTGTGGGTATGGTCGCCATTTTATTTTTTTTCTTTCATACAAAATGCGCTACTCAGTTTAAATTACGCCGTGGAAGTTTCAAATGGTTGAAGTTAGTGCAACGTGGTCAAAAAATTACCAGCTGACCACCTGTCGTATTGAGTCCGTACATATTGTCACATTTTCCACGACGCTGTCGTGGGAAGTATGGCGTTAGCGGGCTCATGTTTTTACAATAGATACAAAAAAATAAATGAAAAAAGGTTCTCTTATTTTGCTCAAACTCAATCATATGCTCACTGGAGAGTACTCTTTCATTTAGAATCAGTGAAAATTTCACTGAAAAAGTCAGAATAGCACCCAGGCAAATCAGTGAAAAAATCACTGAAAATTCAGTCAATATCACTGATTTTTTAGTCAATAAGTCAGAATAGCACCCACTAGGCAAATCAGTGAAAAAATCTCTGAAAATTCAGTCAATATCACTGATTTTTCAGTCAATGTTACGAAAAATTACTGAAAAATTAGTGAAACTCGCACAAAAATTATTGAAAATTCACCTAAATTTCAGTGATATTTTCACTGATTCGTCTGTGGTGTAATTCTGACTTGTTTTTCAGTGACTTTTCTCTGATTCCAATTAAGAAAGTAGAGAACGCTCCAAAAAAAAAAAATGTTAGCTCTCTGCGACCCAAAGGATCTAAGCCACGGGTCCTCAAAGTTATAGCGTCTTCTTCATCTATATAAATATTTCTCGTAGCTCAGCTCCCTCGAGAAATTTGTGAAAAATTTTGAAAATTCTGATAAAACCAAGTGATAATTACCTACACCAATTTCTGGTCTTCCAGTTAATAATTAACAATCACGACGATATAGGTTTTACATTGAGCATCTCGATCGTTTGCTCGGTCATACAACACACAGAAGACTGGACTCTCGTCGAGTTTTATGAACTTGTGTGAACTTGATAAAGCACCTAGCCAATCGACTACATTCTGATTCAGGTATTCGCGGATCGATTTTTTATGTTTTTTTTCTTTTATGCTGTGTGAGCCCGAGCGCCTGTATGTCTTTTAAATATTCTAATTAAAGACGAGAAAATGCCGCCGGGGTGTTTTCGTTATTTATCCGACCACTACGTATACGGAATATAGCTGCGTTGGACGGATCGTGCCCGCGTTGTAGCTATACGACTGCCTCGGCTGCTCGATCTATTTAACGACGTTTTAAACTTCCATCATTACCTCGCGCCCTCGCGTCTTGTCTTTTAATAAAGATGAAGTGGAAATTAATATACATAAAATCATGCGCAGGCGTGTTTTCCCCCGAGTTTTTGCGCGCCTTCTCCGCCTCAGCGTATTCGTATTCGTATACCTACGAAACGTGAATTAAAAATAAATTCGTTCTGCGTGACTTATTACGTGCTAACGCATCATCTTCAATCAGATACAACCTGCAGCCGAGCTGTTCTGTTGTTACCAGTTCGAAAAATTTGGTCTCGGTGTGTTTCTCTCTGATTCTTTGTTTTTCACGCGTACCTTTCGTTGCGGCCCCGTACCCGCGATGGAACCGGTACGCTGCGTTGAAGTATCATGTTGCCATATTTTTCACTTTTTTCAGCGCCACGCAAACCGAGAAGGAGAATTTTTCGCCGTCGTGCGCCGCCGTGTCGAGTCGCTTAACTGAGTAGCCGGCTCGCTCAGCAGGAAAACGTCGCTTATTTCGGGTCTACAAAAAAGTGACAGTATGGGTGAGAAAGAGAGAGAAAAGCAAACGTATAATTATTAAAAAATTTAAACTGGTTTTTTCACCATTGCTCAATTAAAAAAAATAACACGGTCTTCAATTATTTTGAATAGTGTCAAATGCGTATACTGCGAGTGTATTTCTTACTCTTCAGTGTAAAATGAAACCAACAAATTTATTTACCTGTGTTTTTTATAGAAAAAAGAGATTAATTACTGTAAAAAATTGAGCCGTCCTGGAGCCTGTAGAAAATTTTTGGAAATTTCCAGTTGACGAAAATATTTTTGATATTTTTGCCGACAATTTCGAATATTTTCGAATTTTTCACCGAGAACTTTTTTCGAATTTTCTCTTGGCAAAAATCTTGAAAGCATTCGAAAAAGATTTTTCGGTGAAAATTTCGAAAATATTCGAAGTACATTTTCCGATGAAAATTTCGGAAATATTCGAAATACATTTTCCGGTGAAAATTTCGGAAATATTCGAAGTACATTTTTCGGTGAAAACCTCGAAAATATTCGAGAAAAAATTTTCGGTAAAAATCTCGAAAATATTCGAAAAATATTTTCCAATAAAAGAGTCGAAAATATTCAGAATAAAATTTTTGGCAAAAATCTCGAAAATATTCGAAAAAAATTTTTGGTGAAAATCTCGAAAATATTCGAAAAAGATTTTCGTTGAAAGATTCAAAAATATTCAAGATACAGTCCAATTCGGTTAATGTGATCGCAACTGTCCCAGGCAATATTGATAACATTAACCGGCTTTACATTAACCGAATTGGGCAGTAAAATTTTTGGAAAAAATTTCGAAAATATTCGAAAAAGATTCCTCGGTGAAAACCTCGAAAATTTCATTTCGGTATGGAACTGGAAATTCCTGATTTTTGGAAATCCCGTCTTAATAGGTCGGGTCGGGGTCGAGACGCAGACGGGGCGGCGGCGGCGGCGGGAACCAACATGCATCGATCGCAGTTATAGGTGCCAAGTCGCTGTTTTTCGTCGATTGTTGAACTCCAGATTTTAATTTTTTCAATTTTCTCAGTTTGTAAAATTTTGCAAACAATAAAAAAATGAACTTCAACGTACTAGGTAAGCCGCAATTGTTTTTTGAAAATTCCATTCAGTTGAAAAAAAAAATTAATCGTGAATCGTGAAAAGAAAATCTCGATAGACGATAAAAAATGGCAATCCTTCAGCCAAGCAGCCGAGCCCGTTGAGCAATTTTTCCAGGTCGTCGAGCGTATTGCATTGGCCCGAAGTGAGAACGGTTATAAAAAAAAACACACGAAGAGCGCTCGTTTAGGTTTCCACATGTGTTCCACACCTTTGCCTATAATAAATGTTAAGAAAGATACAGGTATTTGGGTTCGTGTAGCTGGGTTAAATAATTTTCGTACAAACAATTACTCGCTATTTGATAGGACGGATAATTAACTTATAGCGGAGTCGACCTTTTAGAATGATTGATTAGCCGCGAGGAATGGTCGCGCATTGCACTACTGGATATGCCGACCCGGTTTACTCATCTTCTTCCACATCCAAAAGAATGTAAAGTTCATCTCGTACTAGCCATGTTAAATAGTTGCTAATGCAGTACACGTCCGCAGGGAATGAACCGAATCAAAGATGCCGATTAACCAACAATTAACTCATCCGCAGGATATGTGTGTACTCGGTACTCGCCTGCTAAAGTACGAGTATATATTTCGAGAGAAGAGACTAAGCACGTCTCAAAAAATCAACCCGATGGCTTATATACTATATATCGAGTTCAGAGAGTTTATGGGAATACGAGAGAGAAACTGGCTATCTATGTATATATGGCACCGGTTGTACGCATTTTTTTATCCTATATATATACTTTTTTTTCACTCAAGAGTCCATGTCGAGAGAAGCGATTGTGTGTTCTAGGAAGTTAAAGGGGACAACACCGTTATAATGCGGGCTTGTTCGGACTCGGGTTTTGCTTTTTATTACAATGTTAACGAACGTTGCTAAAACATTACTACGCTATGGTTTCAACTCGGCGTAATGTATACCTTTATCTTGTTTTATCGAAACGTGAGGTGACTGTCAATATTCGTGTTCACGGTTAATCATAACATAACCGTGAAAAAATCATCTTCCCGTAAAGTTGTCTGTAGAGCACATACCTCGTACGTACGGATCGTACCCTCTACCTAGTACTTACATGATGTATAAACCATCATCCCCCACAAATAATCTTTCATTGAAAAAAAAAAAACAACTAATACTTAATACGAGTAAATTAATTTGGCCTACTTATTACGATGGCACGCATTGTTGACATTTTTTCTTTCGTCTTCGTCTCGATTTCGGAGACGTCACGCTGGGTAATATTCGCCAAAAAAGGATTCACCTAGTTGCCAATATTCGAAACGCCAAGAAAACCATTAACGTATTTCCATAGCTATCCTGGAGGTGAGCGTTTTAAATTGTCTTTTTTCCAGAGCGAGGACAAGATGGTTCGTGCTCTAACGCAATAATAGGCCCGTTCTCAGCCAACGATTATCAACATCATACCAGATATTATTTATGATTATGCAAAACTCGTTCTATTTACAATATATGCGCGTATACTGTGTACGTAAACGTATAGAGGTACATATCTATTCTATACTCTTCCATAAGGCGTATTCGAATACGCGCGCGCGGTGATGTATTTAGAAACTTGAGAAGCTTACACGAATGTCGTGGGATTTAAAAATCCAAGTCGAACTCTTTCAGCTAGTAATCGTTTTTAATTTCGCGTTTTGTTATATTTCATATTTCATCGAAGCCGGAAATCGTTCATCTCGGTTTAATGACACCGTCATCCTTATGGTGGTGGAAATGCCAGTAAGGATGCGGATGGTGTTTTTCACGAATACTTTTCATTTTTAATTTTGGAAAACAATTTTGAGCAAGTTTTGAAAAAAATTTTCAAAGTTTTTTGGATGATTTTGTGAAAAGTAAGTATATTTTTAGAAAAAAAAAAATTGTATAAAGGGTATACAGGTTCTACCTCGAGTAAAGAAACACTATACGCACTTTATTTAAAACCATATATTGTAAAATTACAGTATATGGCACGCATACATTACACTGCACGTTAACCTAATAAATGACACGTTACACTATACAATATACATTGACTACGGACGTTGAAAGAGTGACGCGCCTCGCGCGTCCAGCTCTCCTCGAGAGCGTTGCGAATTTAATCCGACCCCAGTGTTGCCACCAGAGGCTCGGAGGGCCACCTCTACCCTTCATACATGCCCCTTCGCGCTTGACGCAGGACAAGCCTAGCGACCGGCCGAAGGGAAGCACGAATCCGAGAGAGGGTAGCCCCCCTCACCCCTGCCCCTCGGGCTTATCTGAGGGTCGGTGGCAACTCTGGGATGGTGACGACGCCTTCTCACCTCGTGGGAAGGTCACTCACACGGATTACCCCACTACCCCTCGGGTAGTGTATATGCCTGGTACTCCTCGAGTACTAGGCATTTTGGTAGTATCCCTCGGGTACTGCCACGTCCGAAGTCTTGGCGAACACACAATGCGGCTAAGTAACATATATAATACTAATAAACAATCGATAAAATAAAAAAAAAAAAATATATATATAAGCATAGGCGGGATGGCATCAGCGTGCAACAAGCTACTAGTTGATCACCGCGTGATCAACTGCAGCCTGCTTCAGAAATTTAAGGATTTCGCGATTTTGGCCCGGTAGGTTGTTCAAGTACCCCCCGCTCGCAGCGAAAGCATACCCTACCGAGCCCAAAGTCGCGAGATCCCCGCGATAGTCAACTCGCATATTCTGCCACTGCGCGTCCACAGTGTACAGATATTCGTTGAACTCAGATCTTATTCGCGGCTGATTAATGAATTCAACATTTGGCAATAGGATGGCGTGCCGCACGCCTCTGTTGTATAGAAGTCTCAACAGCATTGAGAGCTGCGTCTTTAACGGAGTCAGGTTTTCGGACTGTCGGCGTGTGTCCGCGTTTCCCACGGACACCATCACGCGTGGCGGCATCGCCGCGACTGGTGTTAATATAGTGATCATCTGTTCCACCCGCAGTTCGCGTCTGTACCACGGCGATGAAAAGAATGATCTGGCGTACGCGCGGCGGTCCGCCACGGTATCCAACGCATTTGCGATGTAGCCATCGCCGATCGCCAGAAACGATCCAATAAAGAAGAATGATCGTTGCTCGAACGTCGCGTGGAATACCCCCGCCGGCGTATCCCCCGTCAGCTGCCAAGGTGCCACATGTTCAGCCGGCGGCAGCGTGTGTTCACTTCGTTCCATAGCCTGGTTGTTTCGTTGGTTATTTTCTGGCCGGTGTAATGGAACCATACGTCCGCGCGGCCTTGCCGCTCTACTGCGGCTATGATTGCGTTCATACGGGCTGCGCCTCGCTTCTCTTGCGCGTCCGTAAGAGTTGCTATGTTCTACTCCTCTTGCGTGACCGCGAGAGGTGTTCTGCTGGTTACCACGCCCTCGGTGTGGTGGCATCGGTTGCGGGCCCGGGCTCCGCCGGCGCGCCACTGGAAATCTCATATTTACAGGTGCAACCTGTCCCATCGGAACAGGTGCCGGGTCGCTCATCATGTTCGAATTTAAGTCGATGATTTGGCCGCTGTTGATTTCGTTAATAACCCGCCTGTCGAACGGGCGCTGCGGGTCAAGATTTGGGAGCTCCGGGATTGCTTCTGGTATTCCCGGCGGTCGCGAGCATATGACGCCGGACGTTGATGGCGTGAGTTTTGTTGTTGCGAAGCCAGGCGGGAACATTACAGCTTCAGGTAACGATTCGCTGGTCTCCATAGCGACATTTGCGGCAGACGCATCCATCTGCGGTGTCAGAGACGCCACCGGGTCCCGTGTTGTTTTCAATGTCAGCGTCACGCCGCCCATCGACTGCGTCGTTGAACTGTGGCCGGTGTCATTGATTTGGAGGCTGGTTGTTAGCTCTGCGAGCTTGTCCTGGTTTATTATCTTCGCAGTGCGCAGATTTTTGTTTTCGGCGCGCATTTCTGTTAGTTCGTTATTCATCCTCAGCAACTGTTCGCTTGATGCGTGAAGTTGTTGCGTTACTGCTTGCAGTTGGCTTTCCAGCGCGTTTGCTCGAAGAACGGTTACTTCATCGGCGGGGATCTCTATCGGTATACTCTCCGTACTGATGCAAGGTCTGTATACAGGCAGCTCTTCGATGTTCATTTTCTGCGTGCATTCTGGCGCTGGGCATACCAGCCATTCTTCTGCACTCAGGCGTGCGCCGTCGACACATGCCTGGTGAATCAAGTGCCCGCATCCGGGTACGTGGTTTATGGGCCGGAGGCTATCGTCGGCGAATGCTACAATACCACGCTTGCACATCGGACAGATAATTCGCGTGATATTGACCGTCAAAGTTCTGAAAACAAAAATTACATTTGTATTTTGGTGTTACATAACGTATTACATTCGCAAATGTGTGAGAAAAAGATAATTCACGCATTCATGAATTACGTATGGTATTTTTTTTTTTTTTTTTTTTTTTTTTTTTTTTTTTTTACAGGTGGTACGTTTTTCAAATTTTTGCGTGTTTGCTTTTTATCCACCACACCGTCGTGTAGCGTATTTTATTCGAAACTGTGTGTCAAATTTAAGCGAAAATCGAACAAGTGCTTAATACGTTGCATATTTTCATTCGCTGCACCGTCGTGTAGCTCGTGAGAAAAATTATCGCGACACATTAGTAATTTATTAATATTAAGTACTTACCGATCGGCATTATCGGAGAAAGGCTGACCAGCGTCTTCAAAAAAGTCTGCCAGGCTGACCTCGTCGCCCGAATTTGAGTTTTTTGACATAACGTTAACGAATATATTAAGACAAATCGCAATACGACACAAAAGTGCAAAAATGCCACGTCAATGAGTATTTCAAGACAAACGGAAAATGCATTAATTGCAACACGATACAAAAATGCCACGGTATGGCCAAGTTCGGAAAATTCACAACACGTTATCCAACCATATACGAAATACAAATGAGCGCAAGTCGTACTTCAACTAGATCGTTACGTTCGAACCGATAGTACTGTGTGCTTGTGTGTGTTGTGTAGCGTTATGTCGTAGCGCCGCAGCGGTTGTTAGAGGGGAAAGGTGAAACTGTGTTCAGTTACAGACTGCGCAGTCCGCGCTGCGTATGTGTCCGTGCTCGGCGCCATGTCGGCGGCGGTCGGACAACGTGTTGCCGCTTGAATATTGCATAATCTTTTTCACACGAGCATTTACTCAATCTAGTACATACTCTTTTGAAAAATATCCTCGATATTTTTCTTGGTTCTGAGCGTAGTGTGGTATGGAAAGGAACGGGGTTGGTGCGTTAAAGCACTGCTTATTTTTGTTGTGATCAGTACGTGACCAAAACTGTTATCGCCATGCAGCGGCAGCTGCAAATGCTTGCAGTTTTCGAGTTTAGATAATTCGTCGAATTATTTTACCCACACAACCCAAAATATACTATTCTTGTCCGGATAGTATCTTATCTGTGTTTTTAATTCTGTCGAATTCGCGCATTTATCATGCGACTATTTTCCTCATCGACGAAATTATACTCGCTGCTGATTTACTTTTGTTCATCAACAATTAATAATTTGATTACAATAGCAAATGACTAATTCGAATTTTATCATAGATAATTAAATGTCGAAACGTATGCTTGTTTGTTTCCACCTTGTTATGACGTACTTACGAGTTTAATAATGAGGATTGACAAATGCCTTTAATTTTTTGAGCATTTGCCCCAGTACGCGTCGCATGCTAATAATACGTACGTCTGTCATACGTGTACTTTGTTTTATTCATACGCTTTGGCGATCTGAATCTTCTCATCGTCGTCGACGAATCGAAGCATTGCCAAAGGTAGAGGTAATTTTTTCTTGCGATTTGAACGTCGTACATCGCTTGTCGTTTTGCTTTCAGCCTCTTCGTCTGAGGCTGGCTGTAAATTTCCATCAACTGCTCCAGTTGACGTTGAAGGTTGAGTATTATGTAGGGGGGAGGTGGACGGCTGGTCGGCCGTTGTTTTCCTCGGTCTCCCTCTACGTTTTTTGATATGTTCGGCAGCTTGTTTTTTTATCTCGTCGTATCGAGTCTCATTCGCCGCCGCTTGTTTTATATTTTTGTCGAGTCTATCCAACTCGTTTTTCTTTGGTGATTTTTTTAAATCACGTTGCAGGTTTTCAAATTCTTTCAAGCGTGTAGCACGAATGGTATTTTCTACCGTTTTGGGAGTAACATTATTCGTGTTCTGCTCTAGAAGAGCTTTTGCCTGTTCACGCTTTCTACGTCTTTCATTACGTAGGTCATCGGCTATCGTTTTAGCTAATTGATCGGTAGCCACCTTCGTAGCTTTTCGTGTCGACACTGGCGTCGCCGTATCGTTGTCTATCACCTCTTGGTGGCTCGTAAGATATTCTTTTATCTTCGACTCAATGTCTCGGTGATTAAGTTTAGATTTTAAACAATCATCGTTGCGTAAATCTTCCTGCTGTTTTTTCGTCAAAAACAACGTTAGTTGGCGAAAATTCACGACTTTTTGATCTTCCGGATCTTCCGTCGCTGCTACTAGGTAACAATTATGCGTCACCCTCTTTTTAATCAGATACGGTCCATATCTCTTTGGGTAGAGTTTTCGTGACGTGCCCTTGTCGAAGCTCGACTGTCGGTGCTCTGTCAGAAGCACCATGTCCCCTGCTTGTAAGGGAGTTGGGTCACCATGTGACTTATTAAACACGTACTCATCATGTACGCGTTGTAATCGACGTCGTTCACGTAAATACGCGTTGACCGCCTCGCGATCTGACATCGCGTCGATTTTCTGATTTTTTATATCAGATGTATATACTGACTTCTTTGCTAGCAAGTCTGCTAGTATATTTGTGTACTCATGTCTACGAGCATAGACATGTTGTAAATGGCAAGATTCGAATTTTTTCATCGATTCGATTAGTTTTTCGAACAATGGTTTATGGTGTACCATTTTCTTTCGGCTCGTTTTCCAACCGTTGGATTCCCAACCCATCCGGTCTTCATTTATCGCCTTGGTTACATAATTTGAGTCCGAAAATACCTTCACCTTCTTAACCTCGTTAAAAAGTAGGATGTCTAATGCTCGTTGGATCGCAACCAATTCGGCTAGGTTGTTCGAATTTATAAAACCTTGCACTTGTATACGTTCGGATACATTATTCTCCGAATCTGGAGAAAAACAGATGCCAATGCCGGCGATTGCGTCGATTTCACCATTTTTAGAGCACGCACCATCGGCGGTGACTCTTGCATACCCATCATCGTCGATGATTAGGTCTTCTGGTTTTAGTTTGTGTACCATGAGGTGTTCTGTAGTTGTGCATTTGGGATCATTTTTTGCTGCAGCTTCCTGCAACGTTTTCAATTCGTATTTAAAATTTATACGTTCCTTTTTTACAGGTAATTTCTCAACGATCGCATCGGGTACACCCCAGGCTTCGTTTGGTGTTACATTGAACACTGTTGGCGTATTATTTATTTCGAGCTCGACGTCGCCGATGTGCTCGTGCCAACCATGATGGGTTGCATGCGGATCCCTGCATGTATTCATTTTTATGCGAAGTTTATCGCCAATTATCCTCATAGTTCTCTCCACGAGAGATGACTGTGGGTTATAACACGTCGTGTGTCCCACTTGGATACCATACGACGCCATCATCGTATTCCATTTATCACTGATAAATTGGGTGCCGTTGTCAGTGATCACTTTTTTCACTTTAATTCCACGGGCGTGAATATCCTTCACGATCGTTTCCATGGAATTAGTGACAGTCTTTTTCTTTATATTGTGGAGCGGTCGCATCCACGTTTTGTTCGAGAAGATATCCTTAGCAACCAGTAGGTATTTAGGATCCCCCTTTTCGTTGGCCACCGGTCCAAATAAATCAGCGGATATGACCTCGCCAATCGCATATGATTCAACCTGGGCGTACTCTAGTACTTTACGCATCGCGTAGTTTTTATTTACCTTGCAGACTATGCAGCAATTCGATATATCCTTGATATATTTAATCGCGTTAGGGTAGAAATATAACCTTTTAAATATCGTATCGAGTTTTGCGGCACCTACGTGTCCATAGGCATCATGGAGATAGTCTATTGTATCATAGAACAGCTCCTTTGGCATATATGGTACCATCGTCCCATCCTCGTATATTCGGTAAAGTACTAGTTTTGTCGGTTCACTTTCCTCCAATCGGAATTTTTTTGCGCAAGCTTCTACGCGAGCTTTCAATTTCGCGTTGTTTGGAGGAACTTGCGTTTTTAATATCTTTATTATTCGCTTGCAGCTCTCATCATCAGTTTGGAAAGCGTGTATTTTCTCGAGATACGCGAGTAGATCGTTTGCAAGTGCATCGACAAATTCGATTGAGTATGGCTGTAGGCTGGTCCAGTCTATCGAGCACAGCGTAAGCTCTGGCGCCTGCGTGTGAAACAGTCGTTTCTTCACATTTAGGTCATAAATCAGGTCGTACCCACACAGCTCGGTTATCCAACCGGCTGCTTTTCTATGGGTTTGTACTAATGTGGCAAATTTTTGTACAATGGCATTTAGGTCACGTCGGACATGAATTTTTTGGCCATGTAGCCACATTTGGAGTTTATGAATCGTGGAGACGAGGCACAACATCTCCTTGTCAATTATCGTAAATTTCTTTTGGTGCGGGCGGAATGCGTAGCTGGTGAACATCACAACATTGTCTTGTCCGTCAATGATCTGATATAGCACCGCATTCATGGCATCGTCCGTCACCATCGTCTCCAACCATAACTCGCAATCTGGGTTAGGTGGTGATAATTTAAAGTCTTTTCGGTACTCGCTTTCGAGCTTCTCGAAAGCTAATTGTTGCTCTGTGCCCCAGTTAAAAGGCACATTCTTTTCGGTTAATTTATAAATTGGGGCCAGTATTTGATGATATTCTGGGATGAACCTTTTATATAGGCCCGTCAAGCCTACCAGAGTTTGAATATCTTTGATAGTTTTCAACGAAAACTGCCCCTTTTTGGTGTGTTTCTTTTTAAACACGTCAAATTTAGCTATTTTTTCGCTTTGTTTACCAATCGAGTTTTCAGCGAGAGTGAACCCAAGATGTTGCGTCGACTGTTTAAACAAGGCGGTCTTATTCGGGTTGAGCTTCAATCCATTAGCCCTAATCAGGGTTAATACGGCCATTAAGCGCTGTTTCATTTCTTCGCACGTATCCGCAGTCACTAACACGTCGTCAACAAATGTCTGTACCCCCTTCATATCGTCAGGGAGGACTTTATTCATCATCTGAATAAATTGTGCGGATGCTATTTTTATGCCATATGGCATGCGAAGGAATTCAAAAACTTGGCCATCCACTTGGAAGGCTGTGAACTGGCGAGATTGCGCTGTCAGCACAAGTTGCCAGAAACCAGCCACAAAATCCAAGGTACTGAACCACTTCGCGGTTGTACCATGAATTATTCCTTCTATGCCACTTGGCTCAGTCAGCATTCGCTGGAGCCATTGGTTCAATTCGTCGGCATTCAGGCATAAACGGAGGTCCCCGTTTTTCTTTACCACCGGAGCGGTCGTATTTAGGTACGGCGATTTCGATGGCTGTATTATTTTCAGTGCGAGCATCACTTTTATCGCCTTTTTTATCTGCTCTTTCAGCTTCTTGGAGGGCTTATATTTTTCACCACGCCACGGCTTAAGGTGTTGTTCTCCTGGTATGAAGTTGAAATCGACCTCGTCGCCGATATACTTCCCAGGGTACCGGCTGAAGCAATCAGCAAAGGGTACCAAGTCTTGGTATGTGGTCTCAGCGTCTTCGGGTGAGATCCATTCGTTTTTTACGGCCTCGTCGAGGTCTTTGTGTAATTTTTCTCTAAATTTTTCTGGACCATAATCATGGTCCTCTGGCCCAAGTTTTGCTACTTTTATAGCTTTTGTTTCCAACGTTAGCATTTGAACGACTTCTTGTTCATACATTTTGTTGGGTTCGCACCTACACAACTCGGAGCCTTGAAACTTGTGCCCTTTCAGAAACTGCAGCACAGTTCGTTTGTTATTCCCTTTTTGTGTGCAATACGCGTATCCGCGTTGCTGGTTAATTTCGATATGCATTATTTTCATGGATAGTCGTCCAATAATACATTCTGAGCAGGTTCTGTCCAGTAAGAAGAAAGGCATTGTCATTAATATCTTGCCAAAATAGAAAGATACCTGGGCGTAGTGTGTCATCGTATCGATGATTGCCCCATCCGCCAGCTTGAGTTTTATCTTACGTCGTAAGGGTACAAATTTTATGTTGTCTGGGCTTTCGCGCAGAATTTTTTCCACTGTTTTCTTGGACATTACATTCGGTAGTGCCCCAGTATCAAGCTGGGCTGCTAGTGCCTTTTCGTCGTTAATTGCTATTTCGATTACGCACGTTGGATCTTCCGTCTCCTCCGTGATGAGTTGTTTCCGTACAATGGCCGGAATTTTCTCGTCACATTTTGCGTTGTCAATAGCATCTACCATCTTAGTCGAAGAGGTAGTTATTTTTTGAACGGTTATCTGCGGTGATTCGTCTTCACTCGCTGTTTCATATTCGCTCTCATACGCTGTCTCGTATTCCGAGTCTATGTCTACACTCTGTAGATTGATTTTTTCCCTTTTTTCGGAATTACCACGCTCCGTGGTCTTTGTACCCGGGGGTTTCATCATTTTCTCCGGTCGGAGGGAAATGTCAGTAGTTGCATGCTTATCCTTGCGGGTAAGTATAGTGACCTTTGTCTTAAATCTTGGATTAAATTCTGGTTCATACAGCGACCTCAGTGCCCCTTTTGTTTTTGACTTTTTCGCATTTGCGAGAAAGTTGTTTAGTTCTGACAGGAGCAGGTCGGTGTATTCGTTGAACATTTTCTTTGCAAAGAAAAACTTGTTATAAGCGCTTGAGTAGTAAAACTTTGATTGTTTCGGGATGATGTTATTTTTGTCATCCGTGGCTGGACGATCGTATTTCTCACCCGACACATTCACAGCCTCCTCACATCGCAAGAAGTGCTGTGCGGGTGTGCGCCAGATCGTAATCCGATCGTCTTGGGCTAATCTTTCAAACATTCTACGGTATGCTATATACCTTGGTAACCCCACGGGTTTTTCATTTGGCAGTCGTGGTCTTACGACTGGGAACAGAATTATAATTTCCTCAAAACCTTTCATGCAAAGGCAGTTGATCACTTTGCGAATATCTCTATCGATGGTCTCGAACGGTCGCTTTGAGTAATTGAGTTCGAGCTGCGCCAGAGATAGAATGGCCTTTTTCTTTCCGAATTTTACATGTTCGATCTCATCAAACAGTGTTTCCAGAGTTATTTGGTGTTTCAAGTATTTTGGAGTTTTTATTCCAAGCTCTTCATGCTTGACGTAGTGGGCCAGTCCATCCCCGATGAACTCGTACTCTTTGAATTCGATTAATTTTTTCGAATTCTTCTGACTAGAGGGTTGCCCTGCGCCCTCTAGTCTTCCTCGTTTCCCGAGGAGTTCTGTTCCGAACCGGTGCCATGACCAGACTCCGATCCGGAGTTTTCATCTTCGGACGTTCCATCCGGTTCAGCGCTTGCCTGTTTTATCGGTAAGCTGTTTTTCATGTAGTAGCCTTTACTTGGTTTATCTACCGTTTCATCAAAGGACACTCTCTTTTGGAATTTTTTGTCGCTTTCGCGATCCTTGGATTCTGTCCTCTTGTCGTCGTTTCTTCTGTCCGATGACCCTGAGTAGTCTTTGCTACGGTTATCTGGTGTTTCACGATTTCGTGAATCCGAACCTTTGCGGTAGTTGGAAAACTTGTTCCCTTTCTGGTCGTCTTTTCCACCCTCGGGGCGGCGGTTATCTTTACGCGACCATCGTTCCGATTTTTTAAGCGCTTCCTTCGGAGGCGTGGGCTTGTCGTAGTCGAACAAGAATTTTTTGCGTTTCTTGTTCTCACGTATTAGTTGGAACTCGTTTATTTTCGCGACGAATGCGTCAAGATCCATTTGGTCATCGCGTGTTATTTGCCTTTGGAGTGAATCCGGCAATTTTTCGTATATTAGGATCATTATTTCGTCCTCATCGGCTTTTTCTACGTTTCGTAGAGTACGTATCCACTTTAAGCACGTGCGCGCTAAAGTCCGGATATTCTTTGCCGATTGTACATTTTGTTCAAAGTATTCGTAGGCTTTTTTCTGTTCATCTTTCGACCAGTATTCACTGAGAAAATTCGTTTTCATTTCTTCGTAATCGAATATTGACTGTTGCGAGTTCGCCCACTCGTCAGTGAGGTCAATTGCGCTACGAAACACTGTACATTGCTGGCCTTCATCCATGTTCATCCCTTTGATGTAGTTTTCAAAGGATTCAATGAACTGATGTGGATGGAATCTATTTTCTTTGTTAAATGCCACGCCATATTGTTTCATGGCGTCGGTGTGTAGGGGAAGAGTTTTCGATTTTCCTCCGCACACGTGTCCGTGTGTTCTTTGTGTGTTGGCTTTTTCCAAACTTTGGATTCTGTTTGCGAGAATAGACGCAGCTGTTTTCGCTTGATTGTGTCTGCCATCGTTATACTGAGCTTCCGTCTCAAGCTTGTCGTATAAGTTTGTGAATTTCAGGTCTATTGCTTCGGACGTGTTTTTCAGGTTTTTTGCCTGGGCGCACTCGGCATCGTCGAGTTTTTCTTCCAGGCTCGCTACTCGATTTCCTACATCCACGATGCGGGAATCCAGTTTTGCAATTTTTTGGGTATTTACGTTGGCTGTGTCTTCTACAGCCTGAATTACGTCTATGTTTTCGCCAATTTGGTTTTGGCATTGAGCGACTTTCCACTCAACGGTGCCCAGTCGGGTACTCGTTTTTCTGACCTCTGTCGCGGTCCACGACAACAGGTCCTCAAAGGTGAGGTCCTGCTCGACGTCTCGATCTGTGTGCGGAAAGTCTCGGAAACCATAGTTAGGATCAGCGTGCAAGTTTGCCTCTTCTGGGGCCACCCTTGGTAGCCTTGCCACTTGTGCGATCCTCGTAGGCGGAGGTCCTCCGCTCGTACTTGGGATTTGTGTACCTTGAGGCGTTCCTTGAGGTTCACTGTGAGGCTTTTCTGTCTGCTTCGCAGATGGAAATTTTATGCCAGGCGTCGGCATTTTGGAAAAAATGTTCCTCCTTTTGTAAACGCGCGTATGAACGTAGGTACACGTTTTCTTACCAGCGATACGTTGCGAACGACGTTGACACGTACTCGTAGGAGTAATTTCTGTAAAATCGTCTATATTCGCATCCGACATCCGTTTCAAATATCCGGTCGAATATTACGTTTTTAAATATCCCGTCGAATATTTTTATTTATTTATTCACACGAAAACGAAATAAATTGGTCACTGCACCCGAATTTACTCGTGAGTATTGAAAGCAGTCGCTAACAAATTACACGGGTGGTCGCGGGTGGGATTTTCACTTATGCACTGAATAACGTTGTACGCCAAAGCAGGCTCATGAAACACACGAACACGCGTCGACAGCGACGAAGTTATAGTGAGCGGTCGCGCCACGAAATCCGTTGCACGCGGTTGCTGCTGGGCGTCGCCAGCAGCCTGAGCGTTTCAAGGTGATTTCGGCACGTTACGGTGCGCGCCTTTTCTTACCGACCACGTTTTTACGTAGCCGAAAGCTTGGAATTTTAGCACGTTGTGCTAAATCCAATCTCGTATTTTTACGCGAGTTAGCGGCAAAATTTATAATATCGAAAATTTTAGCGTACAAGCTATTACGTTAACAGGTGATTACACTTTAAAGCTCACAAAATAAACGATAAACTTACCTTTCTTGAAGGTTACAATTTCACGTTGTTGATGGTTTGGCGGAAGACGCCACGCGGTCGCCACACGAATTCGTGGGCAATTTTACCTGTCAGGTAATATTTTAAATTTTTCCGTCGGAAAAATTTCGTATCTAAATTTTCTATCGAAAATTTTATAGGTGAATTTTCAGTTTGAAAATTCCTCGTGGAGCAGGCCACCGACGTACAACAGTGGATTTACGCAATTGATCAAGTTGCAAATCGACTCGTTTGTACGTACTTTTGGGCGCCAATATAAAGGGTATACACGTTCTACCTCGAGTAAAGAAACACTATACGCACTTTATTTAAAACCATATATTGTAAAATTACAGTATATGGCACGCATACATTACACTGCACGTTAACCTAATAAATGACACGTTACACTATACAATATACATTGACTACGGACGTTGAAAGAGTGACGCGCCTCGCGCGTCCAGCTCTCCTCGAGAGCGTTGCGAATTTAATCCGACCCCAGTGTTGCCACCAGAGGCTCGGAGGGCCACCTCTACCCTTCATAATAATTCGTTCGATTTTCCGATTTCGATTTTTTCGATTATTCGATTATTTTGGGATATTATGTACAACTTTTGATGAATCGACAAATTTTCAATTTTGGCATTTTCGATAAATTTTTCGTTGATTTTTCAATTTCTATAAAATTATCAGTTTTTGGGTTTCGATTATTCGATCAATTTTGCGATATCGATAAATTTTCGATGGTTCGATTGTTCGTTCGACTTTTCGATTTTGGCGTTTAAATAAATTTTTCGATTTCGATAATTTCGATTATTCGATTAATTTTCGATAATTCAGACGTCGATGAATTTTCTCGTTATTTTTTAAGAATTTTTTGGTTCGTTTGATTCTCCGATTTCGACGAATAAATTTCGTTTGACGATTTCGATAAATCGATTAATTTTCGTTTTAGGCATTTTGATGATTATTTTTTCATTTTTGATGAAATTATCAAAAATTTTTGTTTTCGATAGTTCGTTCGATTTTCCGATTTCGATTTTTTCGATTATTCGATTATTTTTGGATGTTGAGATATTGCTGAATTCTCATGTTATTTTGTCAATTTTCGACGAATCGGTCAAATTTCGACAGTTTCGATTATTCGATTACGTCATTTGATTTTGGAATTTCGATACATTTTCCGGATACGTTGTTCGATTCGAATATCGATCGATTGATCAATTTTTTTTTTCGATTTTGACGTTCCAACAAAATCGAGATCGCTTTCCAATAAAAAATTGTCGATTCCGATTGATCGTTCGATTTCTTAATAATGCTTCAATTTTCTAGAAGCAATCGCCGGTGCTATTCTGGAGTGACGGAATGCACATTTCAAATCGGTATTTCCCACCAATTTAGTTCCATGTTCAGTCGGTGAGATTTTTCCCCCAGTAAGTGGAAGTGGAGTTTCACAAACGCAATTCTGTTTGCTTAAAACTTATCATTTAAACGTTGACTGTTTAATTTTTTCGAAGAAACAGACACTCGAATGGTATATAAAATTATCAGTTCATAGATAAGTGCGCGTATTTCATTATCTATTTCGGCATAGGTATACAATACACCATACAGTCTATAAAGGCGAAGATAGGTAAGATTTAGCTACGTGTAATACCTATCCGTATACCTAGTTACCTATACGTGCACGTATGGATAGGATCATATTATCTGGTAATGGAAAAAATTCATTCGGCGTTCTTTCGACATCACATGTGCTCGAATCGAGCAAGTGCAGTGGTGGCAACCTAGATTTTTTCCGCGTGTAGCAAAACTACAATTTTTTAGGA
>FIZT01005995.1:3146-16133 GCA_900065295.1 Paracoccus marginatus
TTGGGAAATTTTATTTTGTAACTTGAAATCATTTTGTTGATTTTTTTTTTTTTTTTTTTTTTTTTTGAAAATTTTTCATGTTTTCAACTCCATTTCATTTCTGTTGTCTCATCAAATCTTAAATCTTTGTTTTTTTACGTTTTAGAATTTTTCTGAAATTTTTTTTTATTGTTTTTTCAAATTTTTGCCTATTTTATATCGACCCGAGTATAAATTTTTAAAATTCTTGCAAATTTTTCTTTTATTTTTGCATAAATCAGACTTTTTAAAAATTTTTATGTCTTTTCCCAATGTTTAAAATTTTTTAAAAATTATTTTTGATTTTTTTCTAATTTTGTCGAGTGAATTCGAGTGCGTTCAACGTTTTCAAAAAAATTTGAATTTTAATTGTGCAACTGTTTAATATTTTTTTTGAAAATTTCAATTGTTAAAATTTTTTTTTTGTTTCTAATTCGTGTTTAAATTTTCATTTTCACTTTTTTTTATTTATTTTTTTATGCTTCAAAAATGTCTAAATTTGCAAATATTTTCAAACGTTTTGCATTTTTATGTTTACAATTTTCTCAATCAGTCTCTATAATCTACATTACGTAATCCACCCCATTTTTATAAATATATTACATCCGTTTAGATGCGGTCATCGTATGTTTCGCGGAAAAAATCATATAATCCCAGCCAGGTCTCTCCACACGCGCATGACAAATCCTCGCAGTCGAATCGCATCCTTGATGCGAATTCCAAAAAGATCACGATTGCTGTTGCACCACTAGGTAGATAGATACATTGTGTCACGATTTATACCCGGCGATCTGACTCGTTTCGGTTTTCCATTTTAATTGCTTCTCGTGTCGTAGGTTAATTTCAAAATCATACTATCGTAAATTTCTATCTCATTTCTCATACTGTTTTTACACACATCGCCCTTGCCTCCTACTCGAGTCATTTTTCATTATTTTGACCGTTTTTCTGGTCGCGGATTATAATCGTCATCTCATTCATAATGCTACACCTTTTGTAGATGACCTCTCGCGTAGATATATGTGTATTCGTAGAACCTGCAGCAGGTTTGCAGCAAACAAAACGACCGATTTCCTCACACGTGAATGCTAAAAAGTATAGCATTTTTTAGATTCGTATACTATACATGATGCAAGATTTTTTATGTTGTTAGTTTACATATCATATAGGTATTGTGTATCTATATCTGTGTACAGGAGGATCATGTTACTTTTAAATATAATACGCGATTATATTTGGGAAACCCGTATTTACACAATCTCGTTTTTAAAAATATGAAGAAGGAAGAGAAAAAAAAAACGTAAATATTAATCTCAGCATCGATATAGAGTGTTATGAATCAAGGTCAACGAGCGAAATCAAGAGGGGGTCAACCGCTCATCATCGGCAAATAATACTTAACGTGCAATAAGCGCGTCTTCTTCGCGATAACACGAATACATATAAATATAATTACCGTCACGGATCTGAAAATCTCGCTACTTAATCGAAAATTTATAAAAACGCGGTATCGTTATTCTAGATTTTTTCAAACACGATCAATGCAGCTTGATCGTGCATCCTTGAAAATTATATACGTATCGTACTACACGCGATTCCACTTACTACTCGCGGTATAATTTGGCACTTTTAATTTATTATTATTATTTTTTTTTTCGAAAGGTGGGTCCAAATTTTGTCTAGTATACGTTTGCGGAAATGTGAATGAAAACATAGCCCAATCCGATGATTTTTTGTGACCGAAAATAAGCGCAAGCAGGCACTCGAAATGAAATTTATTTTCGTATAGGTATGGTCGCGCTTTGGTGATCATCGAACAAAAAAATACCGGTTCGGATTGTCGAGAGTGAGACATGTTTTGCACAGCGAATGTGCAGAAAGCAAGCTAATCACATCGCGAGCAATACCTATTGGCAGCATCGAGCGCGAGCGACGCAGCGGGTATCACCTGGCAAGCGAAAGTGAAATCAATTTGTCACCGATCATCGAGCTTCTAATTATTATTGTTGTCGCCAATTTCCATCGTGGGCCTTTTTTTTTTATCATTTCGAATTCGTCGTTATCTTTGCTCGTATTCGTATAGTCGTACCTATAGGTCTCGTATGAAGCGAAGTACTCGTTCCGAGTATTACATGCATATGGCTGTGCGATGTTATTCAACTCGCAGAACACGTATGCGTGACATTCTTGGTCTACATGATGCAATTTTTTTTTCACTCTATCTGTTTCGTTTCTGTTAGGTTCACGCCACGTCACGATCGTTACCGTCGAGGCGAGTGTACGAAATGCGTGCAAAAATGTGTATTCGCGAAGTGCTTCGTATACGTATACGCGTATGGAGCATATTGGTCAAGTTTTCAGAAATTCCTCTTTTTCATGTTGAGGAATCTGCGCAAATATAGGTACGTACGATCGCAAGTACTCTGTGATCGAGCTATTTTAGCGAAGCATCAGTTAAACGGTATCATATTATACGTTTTGTCGTGTATGTACGTTCAATACAGTATAAGTGCCGTCTTGTTTAATGTATCAGTGTAAAAAAAAAAAAAAAAAATGAAAAATACTCCAACTCGAGATTTACATAATAAATGTGTATAGATGTGGTCTCATATTGTATTCTCAGACGGTGAGTGGTAAATAGGTGGTGTGAATGTTGGCGAATATACGTCTTCATTTTTCAGCCTAGTCATCATCTGTATGTAGATTGTAGATGTACTCAGTATGTACCGTGTACCAGTTACATAAAAGAAAGAGGTGCTCGTACGTACACTTGATGACCCGGCTGCTGAAATGACAATATGCGGTAATATAACCTGAGGTTTTTTCTTTGAACGACTATGAGTCGTTTGGTGGAATATTCGCGTTGAGGACGTAGTCTACTCTAGATGCATACATAAAGTTGTAAGTGTTAGCTGTTTTTCTTTCTCTGAAATTTCTCAACAGAAAATTTTCAAATGATCCACTACGATTTCTGAAATCTCCAAAAATAAAAAATTGAATTTTTTCAAAAAAAAAAATTTGGTCGTAAACGATATTTTTCTACTTCTATTTTGTTTTCAAACGGTTCTCTTCTCCAATTTGAAAATATTTCTTGACGTGGAATTTTTATTATAATTGGTTTTTCAAAGCAGCAAAATTTGAAAGAACCTATTTGATGCTAACCCCAATTCTTTCCAAAAGGGTATCGTCATTATCATTACTTTGGAACGAAATGATATTTTAACTATCTTGTACCATGTCAAACAAGAATTCATTTCGTCCTATGAAGGTTAATTTCCCTCACGAAGTTTCCTTCTTGTATGACATGAATATCTAAGCTCGACTTTCACGTACCAATGAAGGTCATTTCCCAAATGAAAATTGGTGGTTAATAAACGTTTGTTACGAATTACGATCGTTTTGCGTTTGAATTGCACTCCGAAAAATCGTTACGAACAAGAAACTGTCGAGGGTACTTGAACGTTCGATTCGCTTAATGTATTGTGAAAAATTATCTTAATTTTACCTATTTTACCCTTCAAGATCTGAGAGCAACTGAAAAATGTGATCTATGATTAATTTTTCACTGATTCGCCGTGAAATTATACGTTGATGAAGTGTGCATGCAAAAGTGGGAAACAAACCGGTCATGCATAGGTATCAAAGATGAGAATTAGGTAGAAAATTTTGTGAATTTTTTCAAAAAAAAAAAAAAAAAATGAAAATGCCACCTTCAAAACCACAATTATGATGAAATGGGATGAAAATATGCCCCCTACCCCACAACTCAAAGAAAAAACAGACTTAGTGCGCTAACAAAAGATATCAAATTCGTGTAGATGAAGATCATTTGGTCAAAAATCAGTCTCGCTAAAAAATAATTTTTTCTTCTTTTCTCCATTCAGAGTTCAAAAAGAAGCTTCTTCAAGTGAGTTGAGTACTCTCTCAATTGGAATCGGTGGAAACCACTGGGGGAAAATTCAAAATTGCCGCACAAACAAAAGTTACTGAAAATGCACCGAAATTTCACTGATTCCAATATTGAGGGAGTACATCTTTCGAAGGTGATCTTTGATTGGAATTGGCTTCATCAAAAGGTTAAATACTTCATTTGATGCTAATGAGGGATGAGCAGTTCTTCCAAAAACGGATAATGGTACCAATGCGATAAGTAATCCATAAATTGTCCTGAATCATGCCAAACAAATTTAGTTTGCCCTCTGAATGTTAACTGCTCGTACGAAGTTTATTTTTGGTACGAGTATGGCAGAAAAGAGCTTGACTTTCACGTCACAGTGAAGGACATTTTCCTAATGAGAATAGGTGGTTCATGTTTATTACGATTCTTCAACTTCGGAAAATTTTTTTCCAAGAAGGCATTATACCTTTGAAACGTAATGATCCCCTAAATACCTACCTTGAATCATGCCAAACGGAAATTTAACTCCTCTTCTGAAGGTTAATTTCCAATATGAACTTTACCAATTCGCTTAGTCTAAATGAGCCCATCTGCCTACCTACAGTTTAACGATCATTACAGCTCTTCAGCATTTATTTTTCAAAAGTTGGTATAAAAGAGGAACCGTGTAGGGTAAACGTTTAATTTGCAAGATGTTTTGTGAAAAGTTATCTCAACTTTTTCAAAAGGTGCCAAATTTATTTAAAATCGCGGATAAATTATTTTACTCGGAACCGTTTATCGAAAAATCGTCAACTTTCGAGTTGAAAGCATTTCTAACCTCGTATTCCATAGCTGTTGGGGTGTTTTTCAACAAAAGAGTAAGGAAGAATGTGAGAATATTTTTCTGGACTTATCACATCGGATGCAGCATAGTGCACACAGCATCTTGCGCGTTTTACTTGTGGGATCTAACATCTTACGATTTCGGAGCTGTCACATTAGGACTTGCAGCAATACCTCACACAACAACTAAGTTCGTTTACTTATTATTTGTGTCCCGTATTTGCAGTGTGGTAGATCAGTTGATTGAATTCTTTGTCAACGATGAGGCGCAACCAAATCATCCAGTTGATTTGGAGTGTGACATCAGGGTCACTAGTAAAGTAAAAAAATGGATTACCACAGTCCTTTCAATTCCTTCTTATTTTCTCGTCGTCAACGGAATTATTTTCCATCCCCGGAGTCAATTTAAAGAGAATAGATTCACGAGCAGACCTTTTTTGACAAAATATTTCCCTATGTGGTGTCCTTCTGACAGTTTTTGGGCGTTCACTTTAGTGTCAGTTATGCAAGATGCCATTGCGATACCTGCGTTGTGTATTTATTCATTTGGAGCTCTTTCAATTTTTCTAGTTCTTATCATGATTCGTGATAAGTTTGAGGTGTTGTGCGACAAGTTAAGGTCGTCATCAAGTCACACATTCGAAAAGATTGAAAAGCTGGAGAATGAGATGAAGAGTCTGGTAGAAATATCAAGCGGCAGAATCCCGCGAAATAAAGTCAAAATATTGGACCAAGAGAGAATTCACACAGTAACGAGGTTCTATGAAGATTTTTTGCCATGCGTGGAGCGTTTTCAACAATTGAAAAGGTACCTACAAGAATTTATGATTTATGTCCTAAAGGGAATCACTGTTGGTGTTTGTAGTTCGTTTTGAGCTTTTTTTTTTTGCAGAATGGAACTGTTGTGCAGAAAACTTATCGCTTATTGTTGTACGATTACGTATTGTTTCCTTTTAACAACTATGGTCCCATTTGGGTTCGTTGGAGTGGAGGTGAGACTTGACATTTGAGTGTAATTTTTTAAAAGTACCATTCTTGAACATGATTGTTTATCACCGCAGGCTCTTTCTGGCCACAAACTTGACTTCAACTTGATCGCTAGAATGTTGAGTTTATTTTCCTTATGCGGCTTCTTTTGGTATTTGTACTGCCTTGCTGGAAATGATTTCTCAGAACAGGTACATAGGCTACTTTATACGTAGTTTGTAAGTACTCAACTTTTTTCTGTGAGTTTCAATGAAGTATGTTTAACAATAATTATGATATGAGATTGTGGCATATTTTTGCAGAATGATTTGTTTGCCAACGAGGTGTACTCGATGCCGTGGTATTATTTTTCTCCAAAGCAGCGTAAAACTGTGCTTACTTTTTTGGGAGTGATTCAAAAACCAACTTATCTGAGGGCATTGAAAGTGATTCGCGTGAAGTTGGATGCGTTTCCGGGTTTTTTAAATTCAGTGTATTCATACATACAAATTATGCGCACTCTTCAGACCATTAAAAGTCGTAAAGCCTAAGTTTTCTTCTTTGTCATGAATAATCATCGATGAGTATAATTTATTAAGTCACCCGAACCACACTGTACAACATCATTATTCTAGAACTATTGAAATTTCTCACATTTTTGCTTATAACACTGTTACACGTAATAAAGTAATATTGTCGAGTTGTCGAGTATTGATTTGAAATTATCATCATTCTTTCTTTGACGTTTTTGACAGTCTTCAACTCTTATGAAAGTTTCAAAAAGAATTTATGTTGATGTACATCCGGGATGAAGAGTGAAGACGCAACATGAATTTTTTTCAGAAGTGTACCGCTGGAAGGGGTAACCAAAATGGCCGTTACAAACCTTGAAATGGCCAATTGATCTTGAAAAAATGTTCGAAAACTAAGTTTTTTTTCTTCAAATATTTTTTTTTCAATTTTGAAATTTTTTCAAAACAGAATTCTTCACCGAAATTAGCTTTATCGATGCCTACTGTGAAGTTCTTTCAAGAGACCGACTACCATTGGAACGAAATGATACCTTGATTAGCCCGAATCACGCCAAATAAAAATTTAGTTTGTCCTCTGAAAGTTAATTTCTCTTCGGAAGGTTTCCTTTCTGTGTGGAATGGATAAGCTTGACTTTCACGTAACCAAAGGTCATTTCCCGAATAAGAATAGATTAAAATTTCATTACAATCCTTCTGCGTTTGAATTGTTCCCTTTCAAAAAGTCGTTACAAACAAGAAACCGTCGAGAGTAAACGTTCAGTTCGCGAAATGTCTCGTGAAAAGTTATTCCAACTTTATCAAAAGGTGCCTAACCTATTTGAAATAACGGACAAAGTATTTCATTCGGAACCGTTTATCGAAAAATCGTCAACTTTCGAGGTGAAAACTTTGCTAGCTTTGTATTCGATCGCAGTTGGAGTGTTCTTCAGCAAACGAGTGAGAAAAAACGCGAGAATATTTTTCTGGACGTATCATATCGGGTGCACACTAGCGAAAGCAGCCTCATGTGTGTTTTATTTGAGCGATTTGACATCTTACGATTTCAGAGCTGTTGCATTAGGCCTTGCGCCAATATTCATTACATCGATGAAGTTCATCTACTTATATTTTTTATTTCGTATGAGCGACGCGCTGGATAAGATGATTGAATTCTTCATCAACGATGACGCTCAGCAGTCGGATGATTCAGTCGATTTGGAATCTGCGAATGGCGCCTCCAAAATAAAGAAATGGGTTATCGTAGTGTTCTCCATTGTTGTATGTTTTTTTGTCGCCCACCATCTTACTTTCGACCCTCGCAGTCAAGTAAAAACGGGTGGGTTTACAAAGAAACGTTTCTTGAGTAAATATTTCCCAGTGTGGTATCCTTTTGAGAGTGGTTGGGCATTTACTTTGGTGTCAATTTTTCAAGATGCTATTGTGGTACCCGAGGCGTGTCTTTTTTTCTCTGGCAGTTCGGCAATTTTTCTAAGCGTCGTTATGATACGTGACAAGTTCGATGCTTTGTACGCCAAGTTGAGATTTTTATCGGATCGCGCATTTGAAAGAATTGATAGATTGGAGGATGAAGCGAGAACTGGGATGGAAGCACCGGACAACAGAATTCGGCTGAATAAGATCAAAATATTGGACGGAGAAAGAATTCACGCTGTGACCATGTTTTATGAAGATTTTGTGAAATGCGTGGAACGGTTTCAACAACTGAAAAGGTACTTTACATGCAAATTCGGATGTAAATTATTTTTGAATTATTACGGTTTGTTTGTATTTCCACTCTCATTATTTTTTTTCTTGTAGAATTCAGCTGTTGTATAGAGAATATATGGGTTATTATTGCACGGTTACGTATTGCTTTCTTTTATCGATCATGATCGCATTTGGATTCGTTGGAGCGGAGGTGAGACTGTAATATGTGTGGGTACATTAGGGTAGATAACAAAAAACATATCTACTTAATACCTACATATTTTGGATTCAGACCTTGGTGGGATGGCTTACTCTGAGTGAGAGAGTAACTGATAGACTTTGGTATGGTAAAGAAGCCATTAAAAATGGTCCAATAAAAAAACCAATTGAGGATTCCATTTCAGCAGGTCTGACCTGATTTTTGACCTGCTGAAATGTAATCCACAATTGGTTTTTTTAATGGTTCCACCACCATGCCAAAGCCTTTCATTTGTGCTGAAAAAATTGTGATATACAACATTTCAACCCCTTGTTGGAGTTCGATTTTGATCTCGATAAGTAAGGAGATGATTCGTCAGGTGGGTGTAGAACTAGAAACTGAAATTGCACCTTTTGAGAGCAATAAAGGGGTTTTCACGTAACTTTGACTTGCTGAAAAACGTAAAAAATTCAGTCAAGTCTCTCACTCATTGTAAACCACTTCACCAAAATTGGTCAAAATCCTAAATATTATATATTTTTTTTGATCCACCCTAATGTTGATTCGAGTACATATGATCTTGTATTACCGTAGGCTTCCTTCGGCCACAAACATGACTTTAACTTGATCGTTAGGATGCTGATCATGTTTTCGTTATTCGGCTTGTTGTGGTATATGAATTGCGTTGTTGGTGATATGTTCTCAGAGCAGGTATTTCTTATTCACTCTTTAATGCAACTTTAATTGAATTATTTTTTGAAAGAATTATTTGGTGACATATTTTTGTAGAATGATTCGTTTGCAAAGGAGGTGTACTCGATGCCGTGGTATTATTTTGCGTCAAAGCAGCGTAAGACTGTGCTTACTCTTTTGGCGGTGATTCAGAAACCAACTTATCTGAAGGCTTTGAATTTAATTCGTGTGAAGAAAGATTCGTTTCCAGATTTTTTAAATTCGGTGTATTCTTACATACAAATTATACGCACTCTTCAGAGCGTCAAAAATCGTAGGTTATAAATGTTTTTAGGTATAAGGCACAATCATAGCTGAGTAATTAATTTAAGGAAATCGAACCACCGCACCGTGCAACTTTATTATTTTAGAACTTTTGGAATTTTTCTCCTTTTTACACTGTTACACGTAATAAAGCGTAATATGGTCGAATATTGATTTTCAATTTTTATCGTTCTTTTTTCACTGGGTGATTAAGTAATGTATTTTAAACTTCAATTTGATTAGCCCAGAAACAATGGCAATAATGTCTTTCATTGGATCAGAAGTAAGTGGGCATGTCCTTCACATGGAGAAATTTTGAATTACACCTTCCTTTACTCGGATCCCGCAAATTATCCTCTCTCCCTTTTTTTCAACTACAATTTATTTCCTATGCTATTCAAGGACGAAAAAGGAGTGAAAAAATCGATCTTTTGCGTTTTTGAAAGTCTTCCATTTTTATGAAAATTAAAAAAATATATATAATTAGTGTTGTACCTACATCCGGGGTAAAGAGAAAGATTCGTTTCCGGATTTTTTAAATTCCGTGTATTCTTACATACAAATTATGCGCACTCTTCAGAGCTTCAAAAACCGTAAAGTCTGAGGTTTCATTCTAAGCCGTGATCATTGATCAGTAATTGATTGAGGCGATCGAACTATCGTACAATTTTATTATTTAAGAACTAAAGAAATTTCTCACCGTTTTGCTTGTAGCACAGTTACACGTAATAATGTAAAATTTACCTAGTCAATTATCGATTTGAAATTATTTTTATTCTTTTTACGCCGGATGAATAAGATGTGATCTTTTTAAATATTTTGCGTTGAAGATATACCGATGTGACTATTTATTTTTTGCTCTATGATATTAGAGATAATATAAAACACTTCAAACAACCTTCACTCGCCGTTTCATTTCTGTTATTTCATTTTATTCATTTTTCCATCCACGTAAAGGAATTGATAAGAGAAACAGAGACAAGCTATCAACCATCTGATGAACAACCAAACATCACTGTAGAGGAGTGATAATTAAACACGATCACCAGTGAAGAAAAAAAACATAGTAATCAACCCGTTACATGAATGTTTAAATTTACCTATAAGATCTATTCGCGGTGAAAAAAAAATTCTTCCTAGGACGTGAGGTTGGTAAGATACCACCGAAGCTTGACCCTATATCTTGTTTCAACGTTGAAGAATACAAAACAATGAGAACGTAGCTACTAGGTTAGTGCTTGGCAGCACCACACCAGCGTGACGAATATGTATTATTTACGTTGTTGTACGCTTAGGTGCGTGGTACTCACGTGTAAGAACTCCAGTGTCACTGACCACCACCTAAGTGTATGTACGTTCGACCGATTACCATCAATCTTCGAATCGAATATCGTCAACGATGATTCCAGCCGAAGAGAAACGAGTCCCTAAACCTTTATTACAATCGTCGACTCAGCATCTTATGATTTCAAGATTGGCATCGTATCTCGTGTCACACCCATACGCAGATATATATGCAAGATTTGGTAATTCGATAACGTACCATAAATTGAATCTATATTAGAAGCTAGTTCTCCCACGAGATAATTTCATTACTTGTAAATGTCGAATAATATAGCAACTTTCGTGGGGTATTGCATCGGTCGGTCGCCGCGGTACCTATCTGCTCGTGTCCGGCCCGCATCATTCGCGAATCTTTCACTTTTTTATTTGCCAGAAAATTGCATCGCGCCGCACGCCTATAGAAGAAAGTCTATACGCTGCTAGAGAAATGTATCCGCACCTCGAAGAAAATCACGCCTACCTTGCTTCTATTCTAAGCATAAGGTGAAATTTTTATCGATGTATTGTTTTCGCGACGCTACTACATCGTGCTGGTGCTAACGCTGCGGTATAATATAAAATTTTACCTAATCTGGAGCGAAGAACAGACGGTGAGAAGATGGCTTGTGAAAGGGTGTAACGCAAGAACGTGTACCGTTTGTTTGTGTGTAGTGTACGAGATGTACCTACGTTTATTTAGAACCGACCGTGGTTTGGAATTAATTAGTATCACGAAATTTACCGGTATTTGGGGAATTAGATCGGCGTTGGGTGTTGCAGAATAATGCCCCGGCTCGACACGGATGATACATAAGATTCAGATTCACCTATGGTTAGGCACGATTGATGATATTGGGGAAGAGAGGAGAAAGCATGGAGTTGGTGAAAAGATTAATAATCTTTTTTTTTTGAATTTTATTGATATTTCGAGGGCTTGTGGTGAAAGGGGAGGGGGGGGGGGGGGGTGTTGGGGGGCGTACCAAAAAAAGGGGGGGGGGGGGGGGGGGGTTGTTAGGGGTCGTACCAAAAAAATGATTGGAAATTTGAATTCTGCGATAGCAAAAACATTACGAATGATATGCTGCACAACTTTTGTATTTGTTTTGCATTTTTTTCAGTTTTGAGCTTGGAAATTTGAATTTTCTTTCAATTTTTGAGAGAAAAAAAAATGCGGAAACCAAAACTTTTTGAAAAGTTTATCAAAAAAATATTCAAAATTAATTTACCAAAAAAATTCAACAAATTTTCATTAAAATTATTTTGAAAAATTATTCCAGCAAAATCAGTTTTTTGAAAGATTGGTGAAATTGACATTTTGAACATTTTTTAAAAAAATTTTCTGCACATTTTCGTGATTCAAACGAAAGATGATTGCAGAAAATCAAGTTTTTCAAAAATTTTAAAAATTGATTTTTTAAAAAATTTTTGAAAAATTTTCGCTGTAAAATTACTTTTTGAAAAAATTCCAAAATTCAATTTTTGAAAAATAGATAGTTGAAATTAATCTTTCTCTAAATTCCTTTTCAAAAAAAAATCAATTGATTTCACTGTTTTAAAAATTTAGTTATTATTCTTTATCGAATTTTTCAAACCAATACGTTCAATTATGTATTAACTTCACGCCTCGAAAGACCATCAAAAAACAACAGCACGAGTAAGTTAGGTAATATTTCTGACTATTCAGCGAGCCAACGCAAGCCAAACGTACTCGACTGAAATATATACACATTTTATTCTTTACAAACTTGTTCTATTCGCACACCATACCCATTACCCATTCCTATACGAGTCGAGTGTTCCATTCATGGAGATACGGATACGCGAGTATTCGCATAACGGAATTTTTCTGCACCGGCTGTAGCACCGGACAACAGTGCGGTAAAGTCCAAATATCACGACAAAACGCAACACCGATGGACTACTATTTCTTTTTATTTTTTTACATAGTGTGTTGTGTGTATCGAGGAAGTGCGATGCGACGCGACGCCACCACCACCACCACAACCATACGGTAATTACTTCGAATCTGCGTCCCCCTAGAGTTGGGCTGACCGGTTAAAGAGGCGCATAAAATGCAAACCATGTCAGCTTCGATTCGGCTATTATGAAAAATTTATTATACGCGACACTCGACAGTTGTCCCGCAGGTAACCGGAAGCTCAGCATTGTGGGTACGAATATTACGACCGACGACGGCATCGGTATAAGACGACAAGAACCGAGCCGAACACGTGACAAAGAATTCTTCAAAAGGAATCGTCAGTCGTCTCGACTCGTGCTGTGGTTATTCCATACGATTTGAATAGTTTTACAAAATTTTCTGATGTTTACGTTCACCAAACGCGAAACTCTGACGATAAGGTAGCCTTCGAGGTGGCCAAATATGCTAATCGTTGAATTGGGAAACGATAATACCCCCTTATTCTTCATTTATGGGTGGATATTAAAATAACGGGAATATTTCAATGATTTTTTTTTTTTTTTTTTGTCATTTTTTTGAAATTTTTTTGGTTGGATATGAGTATGCTCATGTATTAGAGTCA
>FIZT01006004.1:1290-13488 GCA_900065295.1 Paracoccus marginatus
AAAATTGATTCGTAAAAAAAAAAAAAAAAAAAACACGGACAATCGAACACGTCGTCGGTCGTGATGGAAAAGAGAACTTCGCACTTACTCGCACCTGTACATATGGTGTTCGCCGAGAACGTCTTAATCACATACCTAGCTACCTATCCATTTTGCGGTGGCTTAGCAAATTACTGCAGACGTGCCATATTTCACTTTGTAAGTAAAAAAGAATAGAGCGACGAAAAACGGTTTGGAAATTAAGCGAAAAAAGCATACCTACCGAGCGGTTAGTGGGAGAGAGGAGTGAGAAGGGTGCTTGGTTCGGCGCAAGACGTTCGTTTTCAACAATTCGGCGTTAATTAAATCGTAATTGCTCGCGTAGGTAGACGGTTACAGTTGATATGTGTGTGTGTTTGTAGGTATATTATGGGATATTCATTAGTGTACCATCTACGTAGCTACGGTACACGCGAGTTACCAGCACATACTTATGTATAATTGGCATGTGTGAGTGTGAGCCCATCATAAGGTCGCTGCGTACAGGCTACAGGCCCAGGTACACCATTACCTACTCTTATCGAGTATACCGTATGGAAAAGTAGGTACCTATAGCTACGTGTTCGATTCCGTGACACTTGGGAATAACATTTTTTTTAAACTCGTACGTCGTAACTACCAATTAACTAGACGGAATGGAGCTTTAAAAGTGTTTGTTTTTCACAACGGTACCCTAATACTACCAACGTGTAGGTAAAATACCGCTCGCGTAAAGCTGCGTACTCGTACGAAGGTGCCTCATCATCAAAAAAAAAAAAAAAAAAAAAAAAAAAATGCGAAATTCGAGAAGCAGTTCATCAAAGTTGAATCCATGTTTTTACTTCCAACGCTCTTTTTCCGAAAGTTTGTTTTGTCATATTTTTCCCGTAAATTTCTCCAGAACCGCTAAACCGATTTTCTTGATTTCTTGATTATTTGACAGAAGGATTTTTGTAGATCTCAATTTTTCTCAGTTTAGCTTTCAGTCAAGTTCCATGATAAGGACTAATTTCGAATAAATTGATAGAATTCTTGGGATGAAGTTGGAATTTCCCCAAACCTTCCCGTTAAAAAATTTCCGGGTGGAGAAGGGGGCTCTCGAGTATAACTGTAAACTGTAAAAAAAAGTGAGCTTCGAGGATCATTTAATTTCTGTAAAAATGGAGCATAAAGCAAAAGCTCTGTTTTTCTATGCACAATTGTTGACCTTTTCCTCAATTTCCAACAGCAGCTTTTCAATCTTTCTGAAACATTGGTGCAAAATTTGTGCATTTTTTATACAAAAATATCAAGTTGCTCACTGTTGTGTCAAGTAGGAGTAAATTCGATCCGATTCCCGAACTATTTTGAATTTTTATCAGAACTTGATTTTTTAAAACACTTTCCCATCACTTGAAAGTGATTTTTCTTGCACTGTAGATATGCATTCAACTGAAAAATTTTGTAACCTCCCATCCCCCCCCTTATGTAGCCAGAACTTGAGTCACTCTCAAGCAGTGAAATTGTAGGTACTGCGAATCGGTGAAACTTCGCTACCAATCAGTAAACAAATTACCGATTCAATTGGAGAAAATTAATCGAACCGAGCCAAACTAATTCACAAAAAAATTCAAAACATAAAATATTGGTAAAAATCAAACAATTTATTCGAAAAAAATTCAAAACAAAATGTATACAAAAATAAAATTACTGATTCAAGAGCACACATATTTAAAAAATTACTGATGGGAGAAAATTAATCGAATCGAGCCTGGCTTACAAAAACCTACAAAATTTTAAAGGAACGATAGCGAAGAAGATTCACAAAAAAAAAAAAAATGAAAACAATAAAATAATTGCTAAAAATCAAACAATATTCATTTGAAAAAAATTCAAAACAAAATTCATACAAAAAAAAAATAACTGATTCAAGAGCACATCATATTTTCAAACAAATTTTTTTTATTTTTTTCTAATGCTAAAAAAATGAAACAAAATATTTCAATAGTAATGAACAAAATTCTGAAAAAACACTGAAAAAATTTTCTAAAAGGGAACATGAAAATTTCGAAAAAATAATCGAACAAATTCTTAAAATAAAATCACAAAAATCTCATCGAAAATGTTGAAAAACATAACAAAAAATACATACTTTACAATAACAAGGCTTACAACTAATACATACATATTTGAAACAAAGCTTGTGAAAAATTATTCACTCAAAAATTAACAAATGAAAAAATGAAATTACAAAAATTTCATAAAAAAAGTTCAAAAACATAACAAAAAATTCCTGCTTTACAATAACAAGACGTACAAATAATATTCGAAACGAAGTTGCTTTATAAAAAATTATTCGCTCAAAAATTAACGAATAAGAAATTGAATAAAAATTCCAAACAGAAATGAAAACATTTGAGGAGGGGTGGAGGCGAGCAAAACCTTCGGGAAAAAAATTTTAAAAAACAAAAAAAAATGACTAGAATGTTTCAACCAATTTTTTAACAGACGGTTCGAAAAATAGAATCGAATAATTCTCCTCCACACCAGCAAAATGATTTTACTTCAAATTCAAATTGAAAAAATCTAGCTAAAAAGTGGTCAAAAAATTTCAACTCGACCAACTTTCAAGACACGCTTTTTCAGAATAAGATTGAACGAGCTTTTCAAAAAAAAAAATCATTCGAACTAAATTTTCGAAAGATTATATTTTCACCGGAAAACAAACAGAATCTAATTTAAATCCTTCCAACGAAACTTTCCATTTAATTTGAAAAAATTTCCACACGATTCCTACCCTGACTCGAGCTTTGTATTCGAAAGCTTTACAATTCGACGCTCGTTTAGGCGCATGATATTTTTACCAACCAAACGTGGGTAAGTATTTACGATTTATTTTGTAAAAAACATTTGATCTACGCGTAATAAAGAGACAACGTACGACAACACACCAACCATCAAAAATTCATACCTCATTTTTCAAGGAAAAGAATACCTTTGCAATGGTTCCGGCTTTATTCTCGTTGAAAAAGTTTTTAAAGAAAAAAATAATAAAAACAATAAATAAAAGAAAAGAACAACAGACCTAAGGAACACAAATATTTACCAAACAAGAGAGGTTCGTCTCGACTATCGAAGGAAGCGCAGTCGATGTTATAAATATTAAAATTAGAATTACGTAATAAACTCGAACTGTCTCGAGATACCTGTGTATGCTCGATCTCGCCCACGTTTTGAAAAAATTTCCACTTCGGATCGAGCCGAACCATCGTTCCATTAATTTATCGAGCTCGAAGCCCTTTCATCTCATAAACTCCTCATCCTTTAGAATATCTACTCGTCTCAAACCCACCATTTGATTTTTCATCATCTCCGAGCATCGGGAAACGCATCCAACAACGTCGTTCAACCTCTTCGAATTCGTATTTTAAATTTCACTCAGAATACACGACGACGACCAATCCGAATAGAAAAACGTATAAAAAGCGAAAGACACATTGTGTACAATGCTCGACAAAAACTGTCATTCACACGCGATAAAACATTCACCGCTGAAAAAAGCTTTTCCTACACTTATACATGCTCGATATTCTCACCCTGCCTGGCCACGTCTGTATACGTCGCGTCGTTTGGTTTTTAATTTTTTTCTCTCATTTTTACGGTATATTTTTTATTTCCATTTCGTGATGATTTTTTCCCGCGACGTTCCGAATAGCGTGTCGCGCTCGGTTTTCTAAGAAATCAGGCGACTCGACTTTGCGAGTCACGTTTCCTGTATGCTGTGCGGCTTTTATACCTTCGTCCGTCCGAAAAGACAACAAGTGTGCGAATTAATCGTCGAGCCTATTTGACGGCGACCGTTCATTCCTTTTGATCACGCGAAGACGAATTTATCGCGCGACGATTTACGACTTGGAAAATTTTTCCCAACCGAGGATGGGGCGACGTTCGCCGTACGTGTGTCAAAAGCAGTAAAAATCATCGCGCGGGCAACGTTTATGCTTGAATTTCGTGCTCGCCCAAGACGAGTGTTGGTGGCAGGACCGTCGAAAACCTCGACTGCGTCTTTTTTTTAGCCGCAAATAACGAATTAGCAAACCGCGAAGTACATTTTAATAAGTGGAAATTGACTCGAGGCCAACTTTTTCCCACCGCAAAATAAAAGCACCGTCAGACAGAAGGGTTCGCGGTTCGAAGATTTTATCTGAAAGTTTTTAATACGCATACCGCACCGGGTATGAATTACACGAGCGCAGGGAGCTTCCTTACCAGCTGTAAGTCGTCCTTTTTTCCTGCTCATTTTTAATTAAGTAGAATCGAGCCGTATACAATTCGGACCAGAGAAAAATCTGAATACTGATCGAGCCTGCGATAAGCCAACGTACGCAAATTCTAGGCCAAACAATCGCTGCGAATCTCCTCGGGGATATGAATCTGTCAAGAAACCGAACGCGAATCCAATCCCAACAGTCACACGCGGTCTTAAACTTTTCTCAATCGACGGCGAAAACCACACTCGATAAAAAAAAACACGAGATGAAACTTCAGAGCGAGGAAAAAAACCGCCTAAAAGTATATAAAAAAGAAATAAAACCTTCTTCGCAACAGCCGCATGGGAAAGTTACTAAGTGAAAGACGTTGTAATCACAAATGGAACTTTTAATGGACAAAGAACGTTTCTATAAATTTCACTCGTTGTCTACATCTCGCAATTTAATTCGTAATCGACGTATGGACTAGTGAAAATCTCGTACTCATCCTACAAGAAGAGTACATACAATTTAAGTACGAACACACCACTCGACATTTTCTACACGCAGCTTCCTTGTAATAATCTTAAATCGAGTAAAAAAGAAAGAAAAAGAAAAAGAGATCTCCTCTCGTCCGCTATCTCCATAATTTTATAGCGTTTTACGATCAACACCACCCAAGAGCCAGATTTAGCCAGATTAACTTCGCACGTTCCCGTTTCTCGTGCGAAATAAAAAACTAAAAACTTATAATTCGATTTTTCTCGCACTCCCTACTTATATAATTATCGCCGAGATTGAAAAACCAATCCGATAAATGGGAGTGAGAAAGACAAAAGGAAAATATTTACGTCCGAGCGATGCAATAAATAAAGGCGAGACGCGACCAGGAAGTCGATACAAACACCGCGACTATCCGATATAATTTCGCACGTCCTGAGAAAAAACTTTTTTATTTCTGTTCGCCACACTGCACTGGCGAAAGCAGAACTAGGGTATTTGAAAGTTTGAAAAATTCAACGAAATTCAAATTTTTTTTTTCAAAGGCCACAGAGCCTTCCAACTCGCACAGCTCAAAGTTTTCGTCCTACTCAGGCGAAAAGTTTACGTAAAACGATTTATGATGATACAAAAAATAGTTGAGCCGAGGTGAGGTGTTCCCTTCGTCCTTCCTCTTCGCAATATTTTTATTCGAAAACGTGATTTTTACAGCATTGATCTTCGGCGGCATTGAAAAAAGCTGATAAAATACCCTTTTGATTTCTTTTTTTTTTTTTTAAAAAAACATCCTCATTCGTAGCTAAGGTATTCTACAATTCGACGACATCTTTTCCGAAAAAAAAGGGTCATTCTCGTCGTTTTAAATCGCAAGTTTTACATGCAACTCATCACACATCCCTCGTCCTCCACTCTTTCCCATACGAGAGATCCGAAAATGGAAAAAAGAACCCAGTACACGTGCCCGGTGGAGCGTTAAAATCGCGGACGCGAATCCAACGAATTATTCGAATCACGATTTTCGAGTGTGTGGTTTTCTAAATTGTTGCGGTAAAAGTATACGACGACGTATGCGTTCGCGGTATTGATGGAAAGTACGCGGCGCGAGAGGGGTACCGCAGAAAAATCGCCCTACGCTCCAACTCGACCCACAGAGCTTCTGACACGTACAAAGGAGAAAGAACACGGCGACTGGACCGGGCAATGGCGTGTACGAGAGATGTAAATAAACCGACGCTTCGTTGAACGTATAGCTAAATTTACGCGAGCATTTCGAGGAAATATTATGCTTTTTTTGCACAAGAGGCGATGAAGGTTTGTAGAGTGGTGCGAAAATAACAATAAACAGATTCCTACGTGATTCACCTACCTACTGTCGCAAAATGGAGGAGACGATGACGCGGAAGCTGAAAATTGAATTGGTCAAAATGAATAAAATGAGGCTTCCTCTCGTATTGAATATAAAATATTTCAAGAAATCATTCAAAGATGATAATAAATGAATGAAAATTCAACTGTTTACTAGAATCCAGCGAGAAGAAATCGAGTAGCCAGTGCCGGTCATCGAGTTCGATTTGTTACTGACTTTGAGTGAAATTCCACTGATTCTGAATGAGAGAGCATAATATTTTCAATTGAATGTATCCTAATTTTTTATTCATTTCTAGGTGAGGTGGTGAAGGAGGGATATACACCTTATCTCAGAAGAATCTCCCACCAATGAATATCCAGGATCTAAAAAGAATGGTGGAGACAGAGCACGCAACCCCAGATGTAGAAAGGCTGCAATCGATGGTTCTGATGTGGATGGATCGTTGATCGACACAAAATGCGAGGTTCGTATAGGTTAAGTTTTTATTTTGTTGGGATAGGTTAGGATAGGTTAAACTTATGTAAATACCCATGTTATTTTACATTGGATTGAAATTTTTTTCCCAAGGTTTGGAACCTAATTTCTTTAGGTTCCGTTCTCGATGCAATAAGACAGGATTATGAAATGGAGATAGCGGGAATTACAACACCTTTTCTCTATTTCGGAACACATGGATCTTCTTTTAGTTGACACACTGAGGATATGGACCTCTATAGCCTCAGTGTGCTACACTTTGGGCATCCTAAGACTTGGTAAGTATCTATTTAAAAAAATTTTACAATAGCACTTTGTTAATCTATTTTGCATTTTCTTGTTTATAACAGGTACGCCATTCCCCCTGACCAAGGACGAAAATTTGAGAAATGGGCATCAACACAATACACCCCATTGCACTCAGGGAGATGAGGAGCCCATAGAAAATTGTGCAAAGCTTTCCTCCGGCACAAGCTCTGTCTAATATCACCAGCTGTTTTGAGAGAGAATGGCATTACAGTTAATAAGGTAAGTTCATACTTAAGCATAGATACTTGATGCAATTCATTCAACTCTTGCCTTTCTATCCTACAGATCGTTCAAAATGTCGGCGAAATCGTTATTACGTTTCTCTTTGGATATCATAGCGGCTGGTTATTGTCCATTATGGGACATGATACAGTCAGAACGATGCAAAAAACGGTTTCTCAAAAAAGTGATACTTGCAAACTAAATTATCCAACTTTAGTGAAATTTTCCTCTGTCACTGAAATCATTATAAACAGTACAGAATTTTTTGCATCGTTCTGACTGAAATGTAGAATCGTGAAAATTGAAGAAAACGCTGGCTTTTGAATATTTTTTGGCCGATGATAATCTTTTAACAAGGTGGAGATTTATGTTTTTTCAGTGAACTCGACATTCGGTGGATCCAGTATCTGTATTCTTACAACTAGTAAATCAAGTCGAATCAAATGATTTGAAAAAATTGGCCTTTTGCAAATTTTTTAGTCGAATGATAAATAACATACTTATATGCCTACTTACTTAATTATGTCCAGATTCATTTCGCAAACGATGCATTAGGTGGATGGTTTTGTAGAATTATTTTGGTTGATTAATTATGTAGAATTGGAAAAAATGAAAAAATTCGAATTTTTCAATTTTTTTCTAAATTTTGAATTTTCGAAATAGGTATGTACCTACCTACTTCTCAATCTCTCCCTGAAAGTTTAAACAACTTCAAGAGTTTCCTAAAAATGACAGACTTGGAGAAACAATCAGTCCAAGAGCTATGGGTTGTGACCATACTAGGAAAAAGCGATAAGCATGAGACCCTGTTTGCTGTTCTAACTAAACCAATGAAAGCAGCAGTTGATAGGATAGTGGACCTTAAGAAATTCCTGGGACTGGATGACAACCCTTATGTGTTTGCCATCAGAGGAGATAGCAAGTACTTCAGAGGAAGTAAAGCTATGAAAATGGCTATATACTATAGAATTCTACTTGAAGAATATCACTGCTGGAAAAATTCGGAAAATAGTTGTCACCAATGCTGCATTTGAGCAAGATGCTAAGAAGCAAAAAATTGTAAGAGCCCACTGCTATTGATATTGCTCTAAGAAGTATTGTATGTTCCTAACAAGGTATTTCATCTGATTCCAGGTTACTATCCATCATGGGCCACGATATGACCACTCATGACCGCATCTATGAAGAGCATATGCCGGCTCCTTCATCTCGTTTCAGTCACGTGCCAGCGATGCTGAATCGTTTCGACTGGCGGACCTGGCGAACCTGGCGAACCCAGCAAACCTAGCAAGGAGACTGCGTCAAATAAGGAGCAAGCAGTCGGTGGATCTGCAGCGCAGAAGGAGCATAAACAACGGTCAAGTAAGTGTAATATATTTTGATGTATTTTAGTAAACTGCTAGTCTGATCAATTCGTTTGTTCCAGGTAAGCAATGGTCAAATGAAATGACAGAGTTCCTGCGGGGAGAATTCGAGGACATCATCAGAAGGCAAGCCCAAATAACGATACGGAAAAGTGAGGTAGTCCATCGCCTCATGATGGAGAAGGTTGAAAGGAAGGAGGCTGGGTTTCATAGGGTCACAGTTGGAGGTGTGCACTCCCAGGCTCAGAGGCTGAAAAATAGTTTTGTTCGCAAGAGAGGATAACTGTTATTTTGTTGTGTATTCATTTGTAAGATATCATATATGTGTGTACTTGTATATATTTAGCCTAGTGTTTTTATGTGTTGTATGTTGTTATGTCATAAGTTCATTTTGTAAAGTTTATACTGTAGTTGATAATAATATGTAATATACTTTGGAAGTGTGTGTGTGTTTTTTTTTTTTTTTATTGTATCTGTGGATTAGGCCTCTTGGGGATACCACATTAAAAAAAACGCGCCCATAGCTCTACCTCATAGGTGGTGTGGAAAAGAGCTATTTACATTGATGCATGTTCCTAACAAGGTATTTCATCTGATTCCAGGTTACTATCCATCATGGGCCACGATATGACCACTCATGACCGCATCTATGAAGAGCATATGTCGGCTCCTTTATCTCGTTTCAGTCACGTGCCAGCGATGCTGAATCGTTTCGAATCTGGCGGATCTGGCGGACCTGGCGAACCCAGCAAACCTAGCAAGGAGACTGCGTCAAATAAGGAGCAAGCAGTCGGTGGATCTGCAGCGCAGAAGGAGCATAAACAACGGTCAAGTAAGTGTAATATATTTTGATGTATTTTAGTAAACTGCTAGTCTGATCAATTCGTTTGTTCCAGGTAAGCAATGGTCAAATGAAATGACAGAGTTCCTGCGGGGAGAATTCGAGGACATCATCAGAAGGCAAGCCCAAATAACGATACGGAAAAGTGAGGTAGTTCACCGCCTCATGATGAAAAAGTTGTAAACAGGGTAGACTAATTACTCAACTTGATTTTTTTTTTTAATTTTCAAATGGTTGATTGAAAAAAATGCTGTAAACAAATAGAATTGTTTTTTGAAAACAATTAGAAAATGTAGTAAACTTCGCAACTTTTGGCACATTGAGTTCCAAAAGCTACACCTTCGAGGCGCAAATCAATGTAGCGACAGTATCTAACCAATACTTTTTCTGTTTCAGCTTTCAGGTAATAGTTACATGAATGAACATTGTCGCTAAATAAAATGCGTTTGTCGAAGGTGTTCGCATATGTCAAAGAAGAAAGTGTTCCCCATCATCTCTCAAGAGAACTGACACGAGTCTGAAGTGACATTACTGTGAAAATCTCAGGGTTGATTTTCTAAACCTGGAGCTCTTCATACTGATGTTAGTCCTCTTGAGATATGTTGTTACAGCAATCCTCTTGGGATATGTTGTTTTGGTAATGTATCTAATTAATGTAATTTTTGTTTCAACTGTTGGGTAAATGCAGTCCAGGAATAGAAATGGATAACGAATCACAAAAGCCATTGATATGCCCATTTTGCAGTCAGAATTATTCAAAACTTGCTCGACATATAGGCAACATATAGAGTGTATGCACACGGAGGAACTGCCGAGGAACCAGAAGTCAGTAGAATAATAGAGGAAAGCTAGAAGTGAACTGGTGGTGAACTTCGCAACTTCCGGCGCGCCGAGTTCAAGAAGCTAAGTCTTCGAGGGGCAAATCAGTATAATGACAGTATTAGGAAGAAGGGTGGTCCAGTCGAGGATTTAATTTTGGTGAAGCAACCAAGTGACAATTATTCCATTGAAGGCTATATAGAATGCCCAGATTGTAAAGGAATGTATAAGGGTTATTAATAGGCATACATGTGTTGTTTGATCCTCTGGTAGAGTATCAAACAAGCGAAATACCTTGCCACGTTGAAAGTGGTTGATAATCCTGCCCATGAGCGTTGGTTTGCCGGAGTCCAGCAATTAGTGTTGTCAAATGTTACTATTTATATATTTTCAACTGTGTATTGAAGTGTACCTAATATGCTTTTCTTTTTTCAGTGATGATGATATCAAGAAGTTGATAATGGAAGACGCGTTGCTCCTCGAGTATGCTGCTTATGAACTGAAGAAAATCAGTGATGAAAGCGACGAAGAACATGAGGATGCCGTAGAAAAGAATATGCAGAGTAACGCAAAGGACACTTTGATGGGCAAATTCCTCAGGCACCTCTGTGTGGAATCCCCAAAATTTAGAAACCGTGGACTCATTGACATATTCAAGGAACAGTATGTTCATAACGCTCACAAAGTGGTGAAACACCTCACCAAAGGATTTGAGCTTGTTGAAAAAGCGCGAAAAACTGCCACTGTATTAAGTAAGTGTTGTGTGATAATGTCCACACCATGAAATCATTGTATACACATTCATTAATTTTTATTATTACAGGAGAATTGCTGGTATTCGCCAGAAGCAAACCAGGTTGGAGGAAAACAGTTGTGCATCCAGATACTTTCAAGCTGGAAACTCAAATTGTCAATAACCGCCTTTGGTCAAAACGAACTAAGAAAGCAGTCAATAAGCCCAAGGTCTTACCAAGGGCCAAAGAACTTTTTTACTTTGGTAGGAAAATCTGCAAGAAATTACGAGAGTTTACTGACATGCCAGTCAACAGCTTCTCCTACACTGACTACCTGGTGTACTGTCAATATGCCATAGCGAGAACTGCCTCATACAATCTCAAGCGTGTTGAGCAATTCGAAGCCAGAGAAAGGAGTAGGTTGAACACACATGATTGACCACATTTTACAATACTTCAGCTAATGGTTTGTTTTGATTTTCAGCAAATGATGACCAACTCCAATCATTTCCTCGTATGTCCGATGAAGAGAAAGAAAAGATCTAACAGTTGAGTACTGTAACCCTGAGGGAGAAAAGTGACAAGCACGAGTCCCTTTTCGCAGTTTTGGACCCACTCTGGAAAGAGCGATCAACAGGATACTGGAAATTAGAAGACAACACCAGCTGAAACAACACAGGCTGAAAAACAACATGTTTGTTTTTGCCATCAAAGGCAAACATGGCTCGCATACATTAAAAAAAAGCGCCTGCCTTTTTTTTTTTGCATGTATCTGTGGATTTACCAGATTAAAAAAAACGCACCTGCAGCTCTACCTTGTAGGTGGTGTGGAAAACTTGGTGCGAGTAGATAAGGAGCACACAAAGCAACTTGATCAAGTCATGAGTTTTTCATAACTTTACAACTTGGTCAGGTTGTTTTTTTTATAAGTAAGAAGTATGTATCAAGAAGAACTTCAAACTCATATGAGTACAAGAAGGTAACGGCTCGGGCCAATGACTTACCCTATTCCGTTCGACGAATGATACAACTTATAAATAAATTAGTTTACATCAACTATTTTAAAAATTGAATGGGTACCGGCGCATAAGAAAGGTGAAAACGCCCTTGAGCTGAAATTCGAAACTAACCGATGGAATTTGGCTCTTATGGTCTGAAAACAAGGTGGTAAAAATTTTAGCCCCCACCCCTCTCCTACCCTTAGTTATAATAAGGCAAAACGTTATTTTTTTCGACTTTCCCATTGATAATTTTCATTTTCATGAGTTTCTAACCGATTTTTTTCAAACTTGCATGGATGGTACACTACACCGAGGGG